>JBBPLP010000117.1:0-49724 GCA_038089875.1 Fistulinella prunicolor
TACTACATATACTTTGTTTTTCCGTCCCCGTTCCTTCTCTCATCACTTCTACTTGGGAAAGGGATCAGGTGAGTCACTTGTCGCCCATATTATATCACCCGTTGACCGCTATGTAGCCAGTTAGCCGCCGATTTACCAGGTACTTAATATCATTGCCTCTACTCAATGAAGGAACGGCTAACCGCTGGTTTGATTCGGCTTAGGGTTGACTCTGGGCCTTTTTTCAGATTATACACACACTTTCTCCACTGTCCGCTGTCAGTCATGATCCTTCTGACTGCAGACAATTGTTGTAATGCTCATCTTTTACTTCTTTCCTAGATGAACGTACCTCCCAGGGGCATATTCATCGGTTCCAGCGGTACAAGATTTGCTCAGCAAAGTGCCGCCGACATGTATTTTCACGATTACTTCCACCCGCTCCCCCCTCCTGCTCGAAGGAGGCTTCACCAGACCTGTGTCACTGCAGGAGTCACTTTCCTCTACGTGGAAGAGCAAATCTTGCCCGATGGTCTTTGGCTGCATTTCGAACTCGACCACAACGAAATTATCTTTCAGGATCTTGCTGAGGGATTCGGTCCAGGTTTCATGCCTCAGCCTCTCGCTGGGGTTCTTCCAGGTCTTGGACACCACGAGGTCAATGGCGGACAGGTCACAGGTTACAGGGTCTTATGTGGCCATAAATAAAATGTCAGGAGAGCAGGTCATGCATTCATCATGCATTACCATGAACACGAGAGGCGGTCCAACCATGGGCCCGGTATACCAGGAATCAAGCCAAACCCGCCAGGCGAACATCATGGCTTCCGTACCCTGACCTTCGGATCACAGCTGCAAAGTTACCGGAGGGTTCAGCCTTGGACAAAGTTGACAGTCACGCTTTCAAGTATTTACTGTACTGTACTAGTAGATTTGTATCGGTCTGTCAGCTCTTGTGACGCTTGACATGTGGGATAAAAATATAAACTCTGATACTCGGGAACTGTTGTGCTCGACGGCATGGGCCTTGCTTGATCAGAAGGGCGTACTAGATTCTCTGTTACTACGAGTGCATAAACGAGCACTACAAGTATTAGTTCACTACTGTTTGTTACCTACATTTCCTTTTTTGGACACGGTGCGCGTTGCCTTATGCATGCCGCTCCTATCCCTCCTTTTTTCCTCTGGTCTTGCATGCACTCGACTGGAGGCAAGAATAATGCACTCACATTACTTGTTGCATCACTAACATAAACCAGTCCTTACAGTCTCTTGTCTAGGTATATAGCCCAGTCTTGTATACACTCAACTGGAGTCCTCACAATCCCTTCTCTCAGAAGACACTGTCACGGTGTTTGTTCAGTCTAGAGGTTCTGAACCCCTAACCATGCCTCTACCACAGCCTGCATCTCCAACCCTTCGAGAATATTACCTTCCTACATGCAAACACTTCCATCCCAACATTGTACCCCGCCATGATTGGGACATTGTTGTTCTTGCCTCCCGTCACTTTCATGGTGGCGATTTCTATGCCTATTCAGAGAACCGCTTTCAAAGTAGCTATGGTCGCTTCACTTCTGAACAAGTGGAAGATGGTAGCGCCAAACTGAAGCTCATGCAAGAAGCCACTGATCTTTTGAATAAGCAGGCAACCCCTGGTGGTGTACATATGCACCTCATCTCCTCTCTCCTTTGCGCATATTTAAGAATTCGTAGACCAAACCTTTGGCAGGTGAAGACGATGTCCACATCCGCAAGGTTCCCAATTCCGACTATTCCCTTCGCTTATGGGGCAAGGGTCGTGAAGCACAACGCGAATACTGCCTCAACTTCATTCACACTGAAACAGGTCAACCTACCAATTCCCCATTTGAACATGAGTTCTGGGTCATTCCAGACAAGAGGGCACCATGGCTATCAGCTACCAGCACTCGTGTTTACTCGCTGGAGCAATACTTTGACATCGCTCAGGAAGATATCTTGCCTGGAGAGGAGAAGTATGTATTTCTTGAGGGGGCAATTTTTATTCCTGTCTGCTTGTGCGCTTTGAGATCCCAATTCGTTCGCAGGCAGATGAGGATGAATCACAGGACATTGATGAGATTACATTCAGCTAGTAAAGTGTCGTATTTTGTGTCTCTGCCTCATTAGTACTGTACTAGCATTCAATTAATTGATTTGTCTGTCATGCCGACTCAAATTATATAGATTAGTAATGGGCGCGCTGATTCGTCGTTCCCACTGGTTGATATAAAAGGCTGTAATAGCAACAACGACTCCCTCACGGCTTTGCAAGGGAGTCTTGAACAGTAGCATACACGAAATTACATAGATATAAAACCATCTTGACTCAGAGGTGGTGTGGGCCATCAAAGAAGACCATGCTCGGAGGTTGTATCAGCGGACTCCACAATCCCAACTGTAAGTAGTCGCTCTATTGCATCGTATATATCTGGTTTAGGTTAGTGGTGAAACAAGTAATGTAAGTGTATTCTTACCTCCAAGACTGGAGGAAAAAGGAGTGAGGAGTGAGTGGCGTGCGGAAGGCGACGCCCGCGGTGTCCAAAAAAGGAAATGTAGGTAACGAACGGTAGTAAACTAATGCAGTCCAACTGACGCGTTTTCATCCCGACCGACTCGTTTACAGTCTAACAAACCCTTTTTTCAACCTAACTGGTGATTTTACATCCAAACTGAAGCGTTTGCGACTCATCTGACTCACTTACAGCCAAACCGATGTATTCACCGCCCAACCAAGATCCCCACCTCATTAATGTGACTGCCACCGCTCCTACAGTCGCACTGCCAGCCAGACGGCTCTATATACCTTGACTAAACTTTCTCCAATCCAACTCCAGTGTTTGCACGAGTGCGGCACGCATACGTATACAGACGTGATAACCTCTGTGTGCATGTACCCGCTTGCTCTTCTATACTTCCGTGCACCCAGGACAGACTATTGCTCAGTTCAGTGCGTGAGGATGCAAATTTTCGCCAGGTACGGGCCCACTTGGCTGTTCCGTCCGTCAGGCACACATCTGCGCTGTGTCCTGGGCCTGAGTCGGGTATGTATGCCGTCTGTCGGTTCCGTTGTCGCATCTGCACTGACCGTCAGCTCGTCTGGCAGCTCCGCATCCCCCACTACGTCCCCCTCCCCTTCCTCCGTACAATGCGCGGTCGGGCTCCGGGTTCGGCTGGATGACGCGCATCTGCCGTCGAATCCCCAGGGTCTCTCGACAGTACCGTCGGATTCCAGTTACCGGCAACTTGACCAGTTGTCTCGTTGTTCTGCTCCGTCACTGCATCATGTATCCATTGTTCTGAGCACATGCCTGGATCGTGGATCATGTCGCTCTGGTCATCGCTGACCTTGTGCATCCCTCCGTTGTCAGCGTCGTCAATTGTCAATTGACTATCTCGCTCTCCCTCGAGCGATACGCTCACCAGGTATGGTGCATCAGTGAGCATGCTGACACTCAGTCGATTGCGTCTTCCCCATCCTTGTCTGTGCAATGTTTCTTGGGCGTCACACAGGTGTGGCTGACCTCACCGTCATCACCGTCACTAGCTCCCTTTCCACGTCAGTGTGGCCTGTGCCGGCAGCCTCCTTGGATCCAGCTCGCAAGTTCGTATCCTCAGTCTCCGACAGTCCTGGGTTCAATGCCCAGAGTGTTATTCCTGCTTGCAAGGGGTTGCTTCCGTTTGTTATTTCTGTTTGTTCTTTGATTCATTTATCGGGCCCTTGAAATTTGATTTAAACCACAGCACCCTAATTAATTAGTCCAAGGGACCCATATACATCGTTGTTCTTGTGCCTATCGAGGTCCAGACCAGCTGGTGGCGCTGTTGAACGCCGTAGTACTAGTAGCTGTAGAGGAGCCAAGACAAACGAAAATAACTCGGCGAGAGTGCGCATACAGAGACGCTGGTGAGTTTTCAATGTACGCAGTAGGCGGGCATGCCGGTGAGTACCTATCGAATCGAACACCGATATTTGTGTGAAAACCCTATAATGAGGCTACCCCTTCAACGATGGAGTCTGTTCAGTGAATTCGGATTCATACTCATGCGATCTACAAAAAGATATGAGAGATAATGTAACAATAGAATATCTAACGTACTAGATGCCTCGTCAGTCAAAAACTAACCCATCGCCGTCGAACGTGCTCGGCGAATACATGGAGTGGTGATAATGAACACAAACATCAAGAAAAAAGAGAGCGCTCGAGGGTGCGATCGAAACGAGACAAGAAAAAAAAAAGATCAAGAAACGGGGAGAAATCAATAACGCTACAGCCGCCAATCTCGGAAGAAATCCCAGTCCGATCGTACAACGTGAATCATATAGTCCGATATGCCACCTCCATCGCCCTCCTCCCCATGAGCATCGTGCTCGTGCTCGCCTTCCTCACCTTCTGCCTCACCCTCGACGACGACGTGCATGCCGCCCTCAACCTCCCCGCGCGACTCGACCACCTCCTCTGCACCAAAGTCAGCTTGATCGGCGCCTTCGAGGACATCTTCTTCCCTCGCTGCGATGACGGCCGCCTGCGCGTCCTCGGAATCCTCAAACTCCACGAGCGCCTTTGTCAATGCGCCGTCATCTTCGAACAACGTCCGCCAGTCAAACTCGCCTTTTTGGATAACGATGTCGTCCAACGAGCGCTTTTGGTTCGCCTTCATGAGCATCGCTTCTTCCACCGTGTGTGAAGATATGAAGCGGTAGATATGTACGTCGCGAATCTGTCCGATTCGGTGGGCACTACGGTCATACCGGGTCAACGATGGGCCGTGTCCGCGCCAACAACACAAAAAACTCACCGGTCTTCACATTGTCTATCCATCTGAGGGTTGAAATCACTGTCATAAAACACAACCGTATCTGCGCCAGTCAAACTTCGGTTCCAATCAATATCCCAAACAAAAAATGAAACGCGAAAAAGACGTACTTGATACCGACACCACCAGATCGAGAAGACGAGATGAAACAAAAGATGCGCGCATCCGCGTTGAACCGCTCCGTGATGTACTGCCTATCCTCGATCTTCGTTGCGCCATCCAGTCTCAGGTAGAGATACCCGTGGAAGTTGAGAAAGATCTCGAGGATATCCAACACCCGCGTCATTTGCGTGAAGATCAATATCCGGTGGCCCCCGGCTTTTCTCTGCCGCAGTAACTGACTCAGCTGTTGGAGCTTGCCACAGTCGTATTGCAACAACGACGGGTCAGGAAATGCGATCTGAAGTTTGACGCTAGCACGGTGAAGGACGCCGTCGAACGCAGGTGGGCAGGACATGACTGCCTCCTCGCACCCTGCAAGCGTCAGGCGGGGAAGATCCAGCGCAACAACCGCAGGGGTAGCAAACGCGAACTTATCAATGACGTCCGATAACGCCTCCGCACGTTCTTTGTACGATTTCACCATGGCGTTTCCGGTGGTCACCGTATCCAAGTAAGCGGCCTTTACATCGATCGCGGATAGTGGTAGGATGGGACGGTGGCAGCCTCGGACAGTTTTCAACAGCTCCTGCCCGTAGATCGGCGTCCGAGCACACCGCAAACGGTTGACGTAGCCTATCTGGGCCCACCGAGCAACCTTTTGCACCTGCTGTTGGTAAGCGCGCCATGTACGATAACCAGCAATGGTCCGCGTATCCTTCGGTGGTGGTTCCCCCGGCATCTCAGATATAAGCGGCAGTCGATGCGTGGCATCCAAGCGGCGCGTCTCTAAAGCAGAGATGAGCGACTCGTTTTGCTGGTCGACGAAGCGCAGCCCAAACAAGTCGAGATTGACTTGCCCCTCGTCTTCATCCCGGAACAACTCCCGTCGGACAAGGAGTTCCTTGATCTCAAAGTCGGCAATGGCGGAGCGCGTCATGGCAAAGGACGTGACGACAGGTCGGACCTCGAAGAGGTCAGGGTGGTTGCACACCTTGCGAAGTTGCATCAGAACGTTGGCAATCTTTTGGTAGACGCCCGACTCGAGCGCTTCGCGAGTGTGTGCACGCGACATGAACTCGTCGTACAAGAAACGCTGTCGCTTGGAAAGCGGACAGAGTACGAGGTGCTCGTATTTGCTTGGAAGCTCTTTTTCGACGTCTCGTTTCAGACGACGGAGCAGGTACGGCCGCAGCACAGTATGTAGTTTCGACACGCGCTGCAAGTTTTCGTCGTCCAACATAGTACCCATTTCGATCGCTTTCTCCAACGGATCTGAATTGTACGACGTAAGCACCTCTCCCACATACCGAGAAAAGAAAAGAAAAACGCACTCGAGAACCATTCTCCAAACTCCTTCAAGTTGGCAAAGTTGGTGCCAGACATCAAGAATTGCAAGAGAGCCCATAATTCCGTCAGATTGTTCTGCAACGGCGTTCCCGTGAGGAGCAACCGCCGAAAAGAACGAAACATGAGGAGGATATTCCACCGCTGAGACCTGAAATTTTTGATCATGTGGGCCTCGTCGAGAATCATATAGTACCACATCTTGCGCTTGAAAATGTGGGCGTCCCGGCTCGCCAGCGTGTACGAGGTGATGCAGACGTTGAAGTGGTGCTTGTTGTACCATCCCTGTCGTAGTTCTTTCCGACGCTTGGTGCTGCCATGATAACTCAGAATCCTGAAGCCAGGGAGAAACTTTTTGAACTCCATCTCCCAGTTCAGCAGGACGCTCGTTGGAACGATCTAGATGATCACCAGTCAGGACGGAACGCGGTCCGAAAAGAGCCAGTAGACGTACGATAAGATGTGGTCCCCATATGCCCCGGTCACAAGCCAAATGCGCCAACATTGCGATTGTCTGAATCGTTTTCCTGTTAAATCGATTAAATCACGCATCACCTCGCGTCTCACCAAACGTACGCACCCCAGCCCCATCTCGTCCGCCAAGATCCCATTCAGATTATTGGAATGCAGCGAGGCGAGCCACTCCAACCCGCTCTGTTGATACGGGCGGAGCACCCCGCGGAGAAGCAACGGTGGCTTAATCTTGTCCTCGGGCGACCAGTCGACGGGCGCAACAGCAAACGGCTTCAGATACTCTGGAATATGAGCAAACTCATCTTCCTCAACGTCCTCCATCGGCGCCTCTCCCTCCGCCTCCTGGACCTCGGAAGAGATGACATGATCGGAAGCGTGCTCAGGAAGAGATTGTGAGACGTCACCGTTCTCGACTGGGTCCTCCTTCGTGTCAACCATGTCCTGTTGCGCGTTCACAGCTATATCCACAGTCAGATCTACTTCCGCAGCTACGACGGCGTCGACCACCGGTCGATCGGACACCAAGCCCTGTCCGTCGCCATCCTTGACGACGTCATGATCGACGACGCTCGACGCAGGGGACGGATCGTCTCGCATAGGATAATCGTAAAAGCTCTCCAGCGCCGGTGACCGTGCATCGCCCTGCGTCGGCGTACGTGCGATTGAGTCCATATCCGAAGGCACACTCGGCGACGCCACAACGTCCTCGAATATGCGCGCCCCTTTGGTCAACGTTGTAACGTCCTGATCAGCACTGAACTCGGACGGGGAGCGCATTTGGACTTCCGGCTCCATCGCCGCGTCCACGTCCCCTGGATCAGGCAGAGTAGGCGCGAGTACAGGGTCCTCCTTGTGACGTGTCGTTAACCCGAGCAGCGCGTGCGTCGTCTCTTCGCCATCTTCTTCGTCCTCCCCGCTACTCCCCTCCCCGCTCTCGTCCTGCACTCCATGCTCCTCGTCTTCACCGACATCTGGATCGGGATCGTGCTCGCCGTCCTCCACCATACCCAGACCGACAAATTCCTCCGCACTCTCCGCTCCAGACCCTTCCTCGTGTTCGTTTTCTTCGTCCTCGTGCTCCTCATCATCGCTCGTCCCTGCCGACTCCTGCTCCCACTCCAACTCTGACGCGCTGCGCGAACAACTCCTCGACCGCGACAGCTCACCCCTCGACAGATCCACCTGCTGCGTCTCCAATATCTGTCCCGACTGGTCCAAAATCGCATCGAGATGCTCGTGGCCCCGGCGCATCTCCTCCGCCTCTGCCCGCTGCCGTTCTTGTTGTCGCACATACTGTCACAAAACGTCAACACCCGGTAACAGCCCAACCAAAAAGAAACTCACAAAGACGGCTTTCTTCCACTCCGCTACTACCATCTTGACTGTCGCCTTGGCCAGCGCTCTCACTCGCTTCTCCTCCTGCACCCTCGCCTTGTCTTCCCTCACCGCCGATTGATCCCAGTACGCCCATACCCGACTGGCCACCTGTGCAGCCACCTGCCGTCCCCGGGTAAGAAAGCCCCCGCCCCCTCCACCATGCTTCCCCCTCTGCACGATCGTCTCGACGATATGCTCCCACGCATCCTTGGACCGCCTCGGGTCCCGCGCGTTCGGGTTTGCCGTGATCAAAGGCACGGGCGCCAACGCGGCTTTCCCAGACGCCGACCCCTTGAACGACTCCCCGTACAAAAAGGGCATGAACCGCCCCTGTTGATGCAACTTGTCAATCTTTTCGCGCAACAGCGCCTCGTTGTGAGCGAGCGCCTCGAGGGTTTCCGCCGTCTGCTCCTGCTCGCCCGGTGACATGTACGAGGACAGCAAGTCGGTGAGGTTCGAGGCAAATTTCGGGGGCGGCGGCCGGTGAGCTGGGTGGGTGTAAGACGGGGGAGGCTTGCGAACGATCAGTCGAACGCGTTTGATGGAGGGCGTAGGAGGTATCGAGGGCGGTGGTCCCGGAACGTGCGAGAGCGCACTTTTGGATGGATGCGCGGCGAGGCGCGGGTCGGGAGGCTTTTCAGGCCCCTCGAGACGCCCTGACCGACGCAGTTGCAAGACCGTACTTGCGCTTCCCTCCAGCCCCGACACGGACTTGCGTTTCTTCTTTAGAATAGGGGATGGCGGTGGTGATGATACCAGCGTACCCGTGCGCTTGAGCGTTCGAGACGCCGAGATGGACGGTACTTGCTCTGCCTGAGTCGCCTCCAGGACGCGCGGTCGAGGGCGAGTCTTGGCCATCCCATTCGGCGCGGACATACTCACGTTCGCATCCTCCATGAGTGGCTCAACCGCCTTCTGTTTTCCTTTGGCTTTCGATGATAAAACAATGGGCGCCTGTGGCTCGAATGGTGGCAGGCGGCGCACATCCGTCTTCGTCGCCGCACCAGGCTCGTTCTTGCTTGGGGACGACAACGTCAGATCGAGAACGCGCTGATTGTGTGCGCGGCGTGTAGCCCGAGACGGACCCGCGGCAGAAGCGGCTCGTTCGAGAAGGTCATATTTCGCTTTATACTAACGAATCGATACGTATTGAGCCAACGACGATGTACGACCGTCAATATCACATACCTCTTGAAAAGCCATCGAATCGTCCGCCTTGGCCACCTACACA
Source organism: Fistulinella prunicolor (assembly GCA_038089875.1). NCBI lineage: Eukaryota > Fungi > Basidiomycota > Agaricomycetes > Boletales > Boletaceae > Fistulinella > Fistulinella prunicolor. The sequence continues at coordinate 9,347 of JBBPLP010000117.1, forward strand.
ACCTCGTGAACCCCCACCGACCAAATAGGCGCACGCGGAAGAACCCACCTTGGGATCATACTCGAGCAACGTCACAAACTTTTCGAGATGGAATGCCTCGCGAACCTGTGTTCACGACGGCACACATGCCAAGCGTCAATACCAGACCCGTCGTGTGCACCACAGACATGACACGTACCATGCCATCGTGTCTGTCCAGCACGCCGTCCAGTTCGCGCTGTCGCTCGACGAGCATCTGCCCACGCTCGCGCGCAACTTGGTCTTCGGACACGCTAGCGTCCCCGGGCTGAGCCTCTCGCATGCCTTTTTGAACCGTCCGTGTCATCTTGGTGTGCCTCTTCGCCATACCGCACGACCCGTCAATCAACGTCACCGCCACGGTACACAACCCGATGCCCTGGCAACGTCGTTGTCCTTTCCAGTCCTTTCAGTCCAATGCACACGTCTGAACTCCCGGCCTTCGAGGGAAAGGAGTCGAGAAAAGGGTGGTGGACAACCGAGCTCCTCCCGACTGAGAAAAAAAGGCGATCTCTATGGATCCCGAACGGTTTTGCAAGATTTCAAGACGGGGCGCTGGTGCGATCGTCGTTGTCGTCGAATGTCGTGGAGAGATGGGGAGCCCCTGGACGTCGACCGTCGTTGTGGGTGAAATGCGTGCGGCACTGTCTCCCTCGCCATAATTTTGCGACATGATGTTTCTTGTTTGTCCCACACAAACAGCCGTCCTATCGAACGCTGGCGGTGTTCATAACGTGTTTCACAGACAGGAAAACTACAACAACAGGGACGAGTAGTTCCAAGATGCAAAGCGTACAACGAGGTATTCGTGGTGACCATGATATCGACAGGGGGGTTGCGGGTATGAGAGTGTCAGTAGGTCAAATGTGCAATGCCGGGACAAAAAAGGAAGAACAACAACAATAAGACGACATTAAAAGTTGGAATCAACTCGTGCCATGCACAGCTGTGTATTCAAAGTTGGGGAACGAGCTCCCCCAAGGGTCCGGTGCAGGTCGGCCGTACATCGCCGATGCGTTGTCCTCTGGATACTTTTCGAATCTATGCCAGAGATAAGCAACCAGATGCAGCCATACCGAGGCGGTACTCACGCGCTCGCATCCCCGTCCCCACTGATCTTCGGCAAGTACGGTGCAGAGATTTCCCTGTTCTTCAGCTTGGTCCAATCTACCTCGGCGAACCAGGGATGTGCAAATACATCGCCCGCACCGTGCCGCAGGTTACCATATCGTCGCGAGGGATCGCCTTCCATGAGCTTGAGAATGAGATCAGTAGCATTGACCTGAAAGGGGGGCCACCGTATAAACGTGGGCCCGCGCGAGATTTTCTCGTACAAGGATACAGTATTATGTTCCGGATGATGGTATGGAGGGAGACCGGAGAGCATTTCAAAAATGAGTACACCAAGGGCATACCAATCCACACTCTTGTTGTATCTCTGTTGCCCAACGATCTACATTTATAGCGAGTCAGCACACCAAGGGTCGACTCGGTAGAGAACATACTTCGGGAGCAAGGTAATCAGGGGTTCCACACAGTGTCCATGTCACGGACGAGCAGCGTTTCGAGAAGCCGAAATCGGCTATTTTTATGTGACCGTCGTGGTTGAGCAAGATATTTTCGGGTTTGAGATCACGATAGATAATATCGAGGGTGTGCAAGTGATTGAGAGCGAGAGCTACTTCTGCCGCGTAAAATTTCGCTACGGGATCAGGAAACCTCTGATGAAACACTGTATCAACGAACGAGAGAGAAAAAGATGTTGCGAAAACAGACGTTCGACCTCCTCAAGAGAGTAAACAGTTCTCCTCCAGGCACATAGTCCATGACCATGTACAAATTGGAGTCGTCTTGAAACGCACCCCAAAGGTTGATAATGAAAGGGTGTTGGATAGCCTCCAGAATCGTCTTTTCATTGTTGGTGTGTTCGATTTGTTTCGTTCTCACAATCTTGTCCTTGCTCAAGACCTTGACAGCGTAAAAACGAAGGTTGTGCTTGCTTCGCACTATACGACGAAAGGAATGACGTGGTGAGAAAGAGGGAGGTGAACGAGGCCGGGGAAGCCAAAGACGGGACGACAGGACGCTTTTTTCACTCTGAAACAAAGGACTGACCTAAATGTACCCGCCCAAAGCTACCGGTACCCAAGGTTCTTTGTATGATGAAATCAGAAAGCTTGTAGCTTGCTCTCGGACGACAGGTGACCCTAGGGAGCGGGATGAGAGGCTCGTCGACGTCTTGCACGCTAAAATCAGTCAGAGATGTCCGGGTGGTCGATATAGAACCTCTATGCGCTTCTGAGAGAGCGCTAAGGGGTGTGGATGGGTAGGGGGAGGCTGAGACTGGGACGTCGGGGAGTTTAGAAGGAGCGCTTGAGTAGTTGGCGACGGTGAGGTTGCTGTCTGTCATGGTGGTTGAGGACGAAGGACAACGTCGGCTATCGACGTCAAGAGAGGACATATCCATCATCAATTCTGCTTCCGTTCCATTGTCCACCTCGATCGGCAACATCCGATTTCCGACTCAAATTTACCACCCCTGATGGCAACCTTGTACTCGTTATTCCATTATACCCGTAAATGTAGAAAATGTCATATAAAAATACAGTACAGTAGGTCCATGTTGGAGCATGGGTAGCGCGTCTGATTGATTATGATGCGATTCTGCTGAGACCTAGGGATTGTGAGCATCTGTGGATCCAACAGAGAAGTGACTGACTCGAATCCCATCCCAACCGCACGAGCTGGCCAGTGTCATACTTTTTCATAAACGCGTCGATCATCGTCTCGACCTGTTTGAACTGTTCTGCAAACTCGAGCGCCGTCTTGGGTGGTTGTTCGGTGGGGGTTACGTCCGGTCGGAGGCTGTCCCGGATAGTTGCCGCCAAGGTCGCGTTTACATCTTGGCTAAATGGTTGTCCGCCGACACGTAACAAAGGAGAGTGGAGGGGGGAAGCTTTTACGTGCTAAACACCATTCAGGGGCTACACCTCCAAGGTTGGCAAAGAATCGACGTACCGTGTGTTGGAGTCCTGACAAGGGTGGTAGACTCTCCACCGTGGGGTACACAAAAGATGATGCCGGCATTGGTTTCCACAAAGGACTGTCCAGCGATGACACCGAGGATGGACAGCGTTGTGCTTCCTCCACTTTGACGGCTATCGGGGGCAATGACGGCAGCCGTGTGTGGGGAGAGGGTGACGTTGATTTCGAGGGCGTTGGCAAGTGTGGACGTGGGCGGTCGGATATGGGAGAGACGCTCGCAGATGCGTTCATAGGGCCGCCCACACGGTGCTGCTGCAACGGGACGTCTGGTGATTCGGCGGTGGCGTTTTCTTTTGCCTTTTCTTGCTGGTACTGTATCCAAGCGGCGACCTCTGCTCTTTCCGCGCTGATTCTGTCGGCCCAGAACGTAATGATGGCTTCCGACGGGTGAGCACGTTTCTTGTGGAGGACCCGGAGTTGCTGGAGATGCGTAGGGGAGAGCTTGGGAAAGACTGTCCACGAACGCGTCAGAACGAGTGGGATGTGCGTGTGTGGACTCACGAATGGTCTCGTCGTCGAGCAGGACGGGTGCATGTGACTCGTGTGGGGAAGTGGAGGTGGACACCACACGCGGATTGCGATGGCGTGCGAACCAGCTGGTGAGTCTTTCGATGGTGACGGCGTCGTTGCCGGGTATGGCGCGGAGATGGGCGAGGATGGCCTCTTTTTCAGGTTTTTGTGGGTACGCGTTGACCGTGCGGGCGTAATCTGATGACCACACTATGAGCTAGGGGACACACAGAACAGGAGAGACATGCTTGAGAGAAAGGCAGCGCCGTCTTTGGTGATGAGCCGTTGTCTGGTGCGACCGGTGGACGATCCAGGCTCCACTGGACTGATCATAGTGCAAAGCGTCTGGCGGAGAGGGTTCGAGCGCGACTAAAATACACCACTAGCAGTGGCACGTGCACCCACAATTGCCATATCGAGAACGCGGATCCAGATAGGAACTAGATAAGGTAACACGGGAACCAATCGGATGCTTACTCAAGGCATCCGCATGTATTGCTTACAAAGACAGGGACCGTGCACGACCCTTGCGTTTCTCGACCGCACCGTCCCAAGCACTCCGCATCGGCCCCATCTCGCTCTTCAGCTTGTTCTCCACCACCACGTCCTCCATCTCCCGCATCAACATCTCCATCCGAAACCCATCCATCGTCTCCATCTCGGCGTTCAGCATGAGCCACACTGCCAGGTGTCAGCGGAGAGCCGTGCGGATCACGCATACACGCACATTCCCTCTCGATCCCTTTCGTCAACTCCCCAATCCTCCCTCCCATCGCCCTCACGACGCCCCCCTCCGTTCCCTCGTCCACCTGCGTCATCCCAAACAGTACAGGGCCTACCCTTGACACCGCAACGGACATGAACACGAACACCTCATGCAACAGCATAATGTGCTGATAGGCTACACGCTGCGGAAACACGCTGTCAAACGGCATCCACTGTGGCAACGCTCGGTCAACGAACGCATACCCGGAAACCCCAGACGGTGGTGGCGAGGGAGTGACGATCAGGTACATCTCAAGTGCGAACATCCCCAGGAACAGCAGATACCGCCACTGCACACCACTATTAGATTCATCCAGATGAATGAGCGGATACACACAGCTGAAACGGGGCTCCGCTTGCCCACCACAGAGAACAGAAAAAGTGCTGCGCCAGTCATGACATGGCGTGGCAACGCATTAAACAGACCCTGTCTCAAGTAGTCCCTCATTGTTGTACAACCCTGCCAATGCAGCACATCTGGACCAAACCTGTTGAGATGTCAGCTTCCCATGCCCTTGTTGCAGCACAAAACGCACCTATCATAAGCAAACCTCACAATCGGATCTTTGAGTGCTTCAAACGCGTCCCGCACATCAATGAAAAGCGCCTCCCCTTCAGGCCCAATCCGGTCCGGATGGTTCTTCTTTGCAAATGCTCTGAATGCGGCCTTGAGTGCACCCTCGTCCGAACGTGGGCTGACCCCAAGAAGCTCATAAAAGTTCTTCGGAAGTCCGCTCGAGGCATCAATAAAGTTGTATGTAATGTAACAGAGTACGACCGCAGCATAGGTATATCGGTAGTGTCGAATGTAAACGGGTGACCGTGGGGGCGGGGGAGGCGTGTTGAATACACGTTGCGAAAGCCGGTGGATTACAGAGAGCACTTGACGCGTCGCAAAGTCTGGGAGATATGTCCAACATGCAAATTGAAGGAGGGCACCAGACATCTGCCAAACGAAACCTAGTCAGCACCATGTACAGCAATGAACGAGAAGACTGGAAAGCTCAGAGCTGTGCGAGACAGCCAACGTGATCTCATATCCCCGACCGAAACAGCCCAAGTCCGATCCACGCTCCTGCATATATACGCACACAACCACGCGCCCTGAACGCGGTGTTCTTTTGCGTGGACGCTTTTGGCGCGCGCAGTCATCCAGTATGGACAACCTGCTGTAGCGTTCATGAAGAAACCACATCTAGTGACCACTCGCCGCAGAGGGTATCTGGTCTGCGCAAGCTCGGCTAGTGGGAACGCATAAAGTGGTGGCTCTGCCTTTGCCAGCGGGCTCTGGTGCTCGAAGCCACGCTAGTCAATTGAGAGTCGTACATGTCGGTCTGGCCTTAACAACGCGACAGCGTGATCTCGACTGTGCATCGGACGTCAGACACTTTGGAATGGGTTCGTGGACAGAGGACCGTATCGGCGAGATCGACCCTTTTACTAGAACATCGTCGCGAACAGCGTCGGAGGGCTCCACTCACCTTGGGACGTGGGGGGGCAGAGGAGGAAGCGTGGGATAGAATTACATCAGTGCTTGAATTGAATGTCCAAGGACACGTCGTTTTTGCGACCAACCAGCCACTTTCTCCACGAACCCCGCTGTTGGTTTTTCTGTCGCCGGAGAACACGACCGAACGCATGACCATGAATATCTTCCGGTTGTTGGGTCCGTGCGCACTCGGCGACCCCGCTCACATGCTGACTTGCCCTGACAGGGGATTTGGCCCACCTGGCCTCTATATTCATCCTCGTGCACAAGATACAGACGACGAGATCATGCCGAGGTATACTCCTCGCGCGCGTACACGGGAACGGGCATTGACATCGCTCACCCAGGCATCTCGTTCAAGACACAGGCGCTCTACGTGCTCGTCTTCCTCACGCGCTACATCGACCTCTTCACCAGCTGGTACTCGCTGTACAACTTCGTCATGAAGATCTTCTTCATCGCTAGCAGCTGCTACATACTCTATCTCATGAAGTACCGCTTCCGGTGAGTCGTGCATGCGTACTCCGACACCACCTGACGACATGCGCATCGTGTCATAGACCCACGCATGACCCGTCCATCGACACGTTCAAGATCGAGTACCTGCTTGGACCCTGTTTTTTCCTCTCCCTCATATTCAACTACCGCTTCTCCGTGATAGAGATATTGTGGGCCTTTTCCATATATCTCGAATCGGTTGCTATTTTCCCGCAGCTGTTTTTGCTCCAGCGGACGGGCGAGGCGGAGACGATAACAACGCATTACCTCGCCGCGCTGGGCATCTACAGGGCGCTGTACATTCCCAACTGGATATATAGGTACGTGACGGCGTGTGAACACGTGAACGTGGTGTTTAATGCAATGTGTCCGGTGCGCTGCAGATACATGACGGACGACACGGTAGATCCCATAGCTGTCGTAGCTGGACTCGTGCAGACGGGGCTGTACCTCGACTTCTTTTATGTTTATGTCACAAAGTGCGTCTTCCGTCCCATTTCTCGATTTGTGCTCATGACGTGTCCACCTTTTCGTGTCCGTGGTGTAGAGTATTGCAAGGGCAGAAGTTTGAACTACCCGCATAAGGCTAGTCTCTGCACGTAGGACATATTACAATTCTTTTTTTCGAACGCCAGCCCTTTTGTTGCTGTAATGATCATAGGCACTGCCTATACTGCGACGACGTGGACTTGGCCCGTTGACAGATGTCGATTAGTTACTGGGGAGCTACGGACCGAATAGCATGAGCACTTGACTCGGAATGTAGTTGTGGGAAAACAAGCCCACTACCATAGACTTCGCTAGTTACACCAGTTTAGCATCTCATCTCCACTAGCGCGACCACACCGGCAACACTCCCACTCGTTCCTTCCAAGCCACGATCCTAAAACCAAAAGACTGAACCTCCTGGTCATTCCATCATGATGCGGTGCTCTTCCGCGTTTTGTCTCGCACTTTTTCTCTCCCTCCTGAGCACGCTTCCTTGTGCATATGGCGCTGCGGACACCAAGCTGGCGAACAGGACTATCGAGCGGGTGAGCATTTCATCTTTCCCGTCTCAAACAGCCCGGGCACGCACTGAATTATGTGCTGAACGTACGCTCACGTACCACGCTCCTTGCAGACCGTCCAATTACGCACACACTCGATATTTCCGCCCTACATCGACGAAGACCTACAAAACCGGTACGTCCCAGGCGGTGACAGACTCAGGGACGGACCGCACGCTGACACCCTTTTCTGCACCGGCACAGGTGGTGGGACTTTGGCGCAGATGCTTATATCGTACGTCCCTCGTGGGCTCTTTCACGTGGAAGAACCAGCTCCTGACGACACGTCTGCCGACAGAACACCAACAAACATGTTCGTCTCACGCGGCCTGCCCCCTCCCAAATGGTACGCACGCGCGTCTCGTCTCGTCAGAACGGTGGACTAACCGACGCCTCGTAGGGATGGCTGTGGTCCCGTCTCCCGTTGACGTCGACCAACTATGTGATCGAGATCGAATTCAAGGTTCGTAACGTTTCCCCCCCGTTGTCGATGCTCTTTATCGACTGACCTGTGTACGTGCAGATCTCTGGCGAGTCGAGCCATCTTTACGGCGACGGGATAGCGATTTGGCTCACGAAGGAGCGGGCGGAACCCGGGCCCGTGTTTGGGAACAAAGGTTCGTTTGTGACCGTCCTATCTTTACGAACTTGACCTCACGTCCGCATTATCTGTTCTCTGCAGACAAATTCGAGGGCCTAGGTCTGTTTATAGATACGTGCGTGCGCCGACCCTGTCTCATACAACTATTGGCATTTGTTACTGACACGGCCGACGCCCAGTTATGCTAATTCACGACATCCGTTTGGGTTCCCTCGCATCGTGGGCATGCTTGGCGATGGGCAGACGGCCTATGATCACGACCATGACGGCGACGCAAACAGTATCGGTTCGTGTTCGGTACGTCGTCGTTTTATCGTCCTCGCGACCCTACACCCATGCTGAACGACCACGGGGCACGTAGGCGATGATCCGGCGCACGAACGTGATTACCAAGTTGAAGATTACATATGCGAAGAACTCGTATCTCGACGTAAGTCGCGCGTAGATCGATCGCATGCGAGGCTAGACGCGTACTCACTCGAACGTTAGGTTAAAGTTCACTATAAAGCCTGTGCGTAACATGCGGTCTCATGTGTCGTGATGGCGCTACAGGAGTACTGATTGGTTCGTGGTACAGGGGACGACTGGACCGACTGTTTCCGCGTCGACGGGATCAGTTTGCCTACATCACCTTTCTTGGGCGTGTCCGCCCTGACAGGCGAAGTCTTTGATGCCCACGAGTGAGTCCACCCTTTTTCCTTGTCGCCGCTTCCAGTCATTTGACTGATGACCTTGCTCACCCACCCCACCCCGACACGCAGCGTGATCTCGATCATGACCCACTCCGCCGTCCTCTCCTCTCAAGACGCCCCACTCGACAAACTCTCGACCGGCGGCCTCTTTAGCGGGCGTCGCACCGGCAGCCACGCTTCCTCCTCCTGGCTCGGGTTTCTCGTCAAGATCGTCTTTCTCGTGGGCGTCGCCGTCGGCGGCGCGTACGGTTACAAGGCGTACAAGCTTCGCAGTCGGCACGGCGGGTTCTCTGCGTCGTCGGGGCCGTTTGGAGGACTGGGGATGGGGATGGAGATGAACGACCGATCGTATGGGTCGCGGAGGCGGTTCTAGAAGCGACTGCGTCGACTCTTTCTTCTTTTTTTCTTCTTTTTCTCCTTTTGTTAAAGATATAGGTGCGATATGGTACTTGGACGTGTCTCCCTTTTCAAGGGTGGGGTTTTTCGAGCATCTTGTTGGTGTTTAATCCTACGGTCCTGGTGTACATATGTACTACGGACGTCCGTGACAAAATCGAGACTAGTAATAGTGTCGACTGAACACGTCTGGGTCTGACGAGTTTGAGGGACAGACAGCGTAGAAATAGGAGCACGAGATATCCAAGTGTCTGTGCGTTGCTCGAAAAATTGTATCTACTACTATCTACTACAAAAAATGTGCGTGTGGTGTTGTCGCCGACAGAACGAAACAAAAGGGCAAGGGAAAGAACGAAAGTGCACGTATGAGTGTAGGGGCGTGTAATAGTACTAAAGCAAAGCGAACAAGAGACCGAGATATGCAAGACACATCGAGAGGAGGTATGTGCGTACGTACGTTTTGAAACTAACTACCTAGTTGGGGGTAACTATGACTAACTACTTGTAACTACAGATGGTGGGCGAGACAACGCACGGACCGAACGAATGGCTAAGAAGCGTTCCTTGTTGAATACTACTACTACTACGGGAAAAGGCGTAAGGAAGAAAAAACGGATAAGAGGCAGACAACAGATCCAATCGATGGTTGACACAAGTGGTAGAAAGACACAGGTGACGACGCAGAGGGCGAGTACGGGGTCCTTCGGGTCGTAGGGGTACAGTGGAGGTGGTGTATGTGGATCGTGAATGAGGTCATAAGCACATTGTCAGGGGGAACTAGACCCAATTATACCCCGTATCGGGTGGCGAGTCTCTCTTGGATGGCTGGAGGGAAGACGGTCACTTGCGCCCGCCACCCGGCGACGTCATGGTTTCGGAACCCGGTCAAGAGTTGTTGAAACATCGCGTTGAGCTCCGGCGACGGGTTGTTCCACCGCACGATGGCATTACAGAACCATAATAGACTCTGCACGTGCAACGATGTCGTAAATCATCTACAACAGGACAGAGAGACTTAGATCAACTGACCTTCGCAATACCAGCGGGGTTCGTCTGCACAAGGGTGCAAAGACCACGGAAAGCAGAATCCTTCTCTTCATTGTCACGGATCTCATACAACGCCTGACACCATGCTTGAGCGAACTCTGGTAAATGAGGCGCAACAAGAGTTGGATGCATAAGACCGATTCGGCCGATGGACACAGCAGCATTCTCATGCAGGCTACGGGGTGCCTTTGGGTGTAGCAAAATTGGAATAAGACGGGCGATCAAGGGGTTGACCCATTGCTGGAACTCAGGATCATCTGCAGCAACGGAAAAATGAGTTGTGAGCACATAGGCGAGATCGTGAATACCATACCTCGTCCGTAGCGCAGTGCAACTTCCCCAACAGACCACGCAGCGTTGTTGCAAGCACTGACAAATTCCACCTTAGGTTCGGGGTCGAGTTGTTGGATGAGTTCTGCCATAATTGCAGGCAGGTGGGGCCGCAAGAGGGTGAAGCATCCCATCGCCAAGTCGCCAACAAGTGCATAGGCTGACTGACGCACAGGTGCTTGTGGGTGCTTCAGGCAAACGGTAAGCAGCGAGAGAAGATTGGGTTGTGTGTGTGAAATAATGGGTTCCAGGTTGACACTCAAACCCTGGGCTAGGCCTGATAGAAGATCGAGTGATACGACGAGGAAAGACTTGTCAGGCTCATCCAGATCCGGATTTTGCTGGTACGCTTGGTATTGAAGAAGTGATCGATGGACAATATTAACACAACGTTGGAAAACGAGAGGGGCATATGGTGTGAATCCAGGCCCCATAGCAATTGTAACTGAGGAAAGACACTGAGGAGCGTGTAAGCAACAGCCACATTAAGTTACGGAGGTTTTACCTCGAGTAATGGGATCAGATCTTCGTCATCATCTTGTAGTTTATTCCATCGGCCAGTGAGTGGGGGCATCAATATCTCGACATACTGAGGGTTTGATAGTGCGCGTCCCACGGCGTCTGCAAGGGTACCGATTGCGTCGTACAGAATGAGCATATTCTTGTGTTGGTACTTCTGGAATGCGAAAACCAGGTTACGCAGAACGGGCTCGAGATAAGGGGAAAGCTCTGCGCCGGCATCTTCCTCGAGCGTTGCAAACGCACTACAGCCAGCCTCTTGTACCCGTTTGTTGTCGTCCAAAACCATTCGAAGAAGCTGGACAAGGCATGAGCTAACGAAGAACAATCCGTGTTTCATACGTACCCCTTCCATTGTGGGGATGAAGTATAGACTCTTGTGTTCTTCTGATATTGGTTGCGTACACCAACTTGCATAACGGCCCAACGTCCAGCAGGTGATGGAACGAACGAGGGGCTATGGAGATTGAATACACATTGTATCTTGTAGATCGCATAACGCACCTTCGGGTCATTCAGTGTATTAAGCAAGTAAGGAATGAGGACCTTCAAGTGTTCCTCGATAAAATCAATGCAGCCTCATAATCCTGTCAACATTGGACTGATCAGAAGAAACAGCAACGCTCACCTTCAGCCATAGCACCCAGTGCTAATATTGCGCTCTCTCTTTGCAGCCATTCTGTACTCCATAGCTTGTCTTTCAAGGGGGTAAGAAGGACGTTCATAAGGTCTGCGCCAAACCTGACAGCCAATACATCCAATGCAGCAGCAGCACACTTCCGGAGGTTCCACTCCGTGGACATTTCGTCAGCAAAGTCGTCCTCGTCCAAGTCATAGTCGTCTTCGTCGTCATCCAGCGTCTCCTGGCCGTACGCGCCGCGTTTGGCCGCATCGTCGGTAGACTCTGCCCCTTCCCGCTCCAGCCCATGGGATTTGCCACTATAATGGCGTGGTTTTATGTCGGTCTCCTTGTCAGGTACGCTAGTATCTTCCGTGTCCCCTTCGAGCCAAAGTAGATCGTCTTCGCCGTAAACCATACAATCGAGAAGCACAGGAGCTACTCGGCCAAGGAGAGGATGCAAGTACAGTGCAAGATCGGGATCCTCGGCAAAGGTCAACCAGAACTCACAAGCCTCCAATGCGACACTCTCGTTTTTGTCCTTGGTAGAGTACAACATATACTCTGCGACGTTGGCCATCTCGGGCATGAGCTTTTCAGGCCTAGCAGCAAGGAGTAATACGAGAGCTTGGCACACATGGCGACGAACTGATGGGTCTTCGTCCGATGCACGTTTGAACAAACATGCGATAAACGTGTCGATGTGTGCAAACAGCGACTGGGAGTTGATTGGTACGAAATATGATAAGCAGGCGACGGCGTGGGAGCGCATTTTAGGCGAAGGGTGCTCTGATAGCAAAAGGAATTTTGGAATCATGAAGTCAAGGGGTCGGGTTCCATTGATCTCAATATCCAGTTTCCGCGGGAAGTCTTCACAAGCTTTTTCGAAAACACTGAAAGCGGCCTATGCTCGGAGTTCAGTACGTGGTTTCAACCATGTTAAAAGGCGGTGGAAAGATGGAAAACAAATGGAGATGCCTCGTGACCACTTCGGAAGTGAAACTCGGGAAGGAAGAATCACCGAGACATATATCACGATTAATCTTAGCAAGTATGCATCTCATCAATGCCAAATAAGGCGTGATGAGGCCTCGAACGAACAGTGCAGCGCTAGAGCACTTGACGCATAGCATCACGCTGGCACGTTCGGAGGCTTATAGCTCGAACGTACGTGGCGCATTTTCAATAGACTTGTGGACTCACCTCTTGGCGACTAGGATCGTCCAACATGGCAACAAGCTGCTCGAGACAATCGGGCCAATTTTTAGGTTCCAAGACCCCTAGGAATGCGACGATGTCTTGACCTGCAGCGGTGCGAACCAACGCAGACGGGTCGTTGAAAGCGGATAGTACCGCGACTTTGGCATACTCCGCCACCTCAGGGGAAGCCTTGAGAATCAGGTAGGCGTTATTCTTGAGCAGGTAACCAGCAATTGTCCGAATCTGGTCCTCCTCCTGCGGCAAGGCAGCCAAGATATGGGCCAGATATGCTATGTAGTCAGCTACACGTGTGAAGTTATTGAGTTTCTATGTAAAACCAAGGTGAACACGACGAGATCGGGATGAAGAAGGAGGCTACCGTACGTGAGTAATGGCTCTCTGAACTTTGTTTTGGGTGTCGGTAGAATCGCGTATTGTCTGAAGAATTTCCTGCAATCCTGCAGGCTGTGGACTCCAAGATGCCATCGCGCACGAACTGAGGCGCGTCAAGGAAAGAAATATGTGAGTAAACGCGCCGGATGAAAGAAAGAGGGAACGGACAACTTCTTTCAGCCAAGCACCTCTCTGCCCACTGTGTACCGATGTTTATCTCACTCGTGGGAATTCCATATCTCAGCATCGGTCACCCTGTCACCCTGTCACACACCACACCAGCATCATATCACCGATGCTGCGCCGAAGCCTGCAGCCACCTCAGCCCTTCGACAGAAGCCATAGGACACGGTACCGCCCGAAAAGAGATTACTGCGCTAAATGACAAGTCCAGCCCCCATTCCCTCACAGGTGCCGCATCAAACTTGGCTTGTGTAGCCAAGATGATGCATATCAATTAAATCAATACGCACATTTGAAATCGCGCACCAGGCTGGGCCGGAACCGAAATTCCAGGGTGGCTGACCTAGCTTGTTGCGGATAGGTTGCACTCGTACGAAAGGTAAGTACGACGGTAATCCAAAAATGTTGCCGAGTAAACTCATTATACTGCAAATAGAGACTCGTGTACTTGAAAGTTGGAACGTTGTTGGCGGAAACACGTACGAATCGCCACTACCACCAGAGATAATCATGTGTCAGTTCATTCACGCTGTGATAACAGTCACGTGTACGACGTCAGGGCAGGGAGATAGAAGAGTTATTATTGTCCGTGCGTCCGACTAGAACTTGCTCCTGTCTCCCCACCACAACCGCTGGTCGCCGAATATTTTGCGACTTGGTACACTCAGGGTACTTTTCAAGTTCCAAATCCGATTTATTTTGGCAAACGAACAACCCATTACTTATGTCACCCCTTTTTCTCGCACGTAACACTACATTCCTCCTCTCCTTTTCGTGGGGTCCTATGCACGATGCTCCGTTTGATTAGCTACTTTAAATGTACAAGCATGCCACGATGTGGCTAGCAATATTTCCGTCCAAACGTTAAGACCAAATTTGACATACACATGTCCCCGATCGAATTACATTTATGAACAAACTTTAAAGTTAAGTTCTGAACGTCGTGTCCAGACTCTGCGCGATACCTTCAAATCAGACAAGGTCAAACGCTGCTAACTGCGTTCGCAAGGCATTACACACCTCTGTCAATTGCTGAGTATAGCACTGATCATGATACGCCGAATGCCGTTTAGCTATTCTTCGGCTCGGCAATTGCCCGTCCTCGTGCACTTCGTTATAAACCACCAGCGTTCTCCCAAGTTCCCGAACTCTCGTCAGATCACTGAAGGCATATGGTGGGTATTATCGTACTGTACGTTTCCTCCGAGGTGATACAGCATTATACGTACAACAAGTCTAGTCGGCAATACACTCCACTACGCTACAACGGAGAAGGTCCACGCCCTAATCTCTACGACCCACTCATTCGGTATAGTGGTCACTCGAAGGTGACACATTGATTTTCTCAATGATCGTCCTTACCCGCTCATACACAGCGAACACGATAGCTTGGCCAGGCGCAACGCGGAGGACGCGCGGCGTAATTCCCTTGTAAAATGACCTGGCGCCTTCTTGACGCCACATGTCCCGCGAGATGATGGATATGCGCTGAAATGCCGTGACGTGTGGTTCCCATGTCGTCTTTTGTAGTCCTTTTTGAAAAAAAGGTCAGTCATCGGCCCATTGTCATTCTAGGTGGCGGAACGCACGTGTTTTAATCGTATCAATAGGGGCATTGGAGAACGGACCCATGGCCCCGGATATGAGTCCGATGACCATGTGCTGGTACGATGGCAGGTCAACGAGATCAGGCTGATATCGATGCGCCAGCTTCTTCAGTTCTTGGTAAGCAGTAAAGTTGGCCCCTGCATTCCGTCACGGCTTTGATTCAGCTTTCGTCTACATATTCTGACAGGAGCCTCACCTTGGTTGGTGGCTTGACGTAGGGCGGTGAGAGAGACACCTCTGTACAACGTCGAGATGCCTTCCTCGCGGACGATGGTGTAAACAGCATGCGCTGCGTTACGATACCGCGGCGTTTCAAGCGGGTCGGCCAGTGAATGTTGCTGGGCCTGCAAGCGGATCTTGACGACTTCCATGGGGCAGACGACGGCTACGGCCTCTGTCGTACCCGCGGCAAGACCGGCTGATAACCACTCGTGATCAGAACCTACGCTCGGTGTCGTCGGAGGGGTGAGTCAGCGTACCAACGAAGATGCTGCCAACGCTCGTCTCCCCCGTGGTTTTGTCTGCCAACCAGCCCTTGTACGTCTCGAAGCTTGCAAAGCGGATGGCCATCTTGGGTACGATGCCCGACAAGACAGCACCGAGCCCCTTGTAGAGTGCCAGTGGTGTCTCAGCCTGTACGATGCGGACGCCCGTGGCGATGACACCCCGCGCTTTCGTCTGTCACATTGTTGCAGACGTTTAGTGGTGCCGCTTTCGTTGCAAAGAGTGGACACGTACCCCGGGTGTGTTGCCGGATCTAGAAAGTTGCATGCGCACCTTGATGGTGTCAAGTGGCTGGCAGGTCAGCTGGGCGAGAGCAGTGGTAACGTGAGTATAGGCCATTGATGAACGGGAAGACGCACCGCTTCCATGGCGCCAGCAAGTCCACCAGCGGTGATGTGGGTCGCAAATCCGACTGGCTTCTTGTCGCCGTTTCGTGGCATGGTGGCAGGAGATGTGACTAGGTGGGTATGGCGAGACGAAGAGGAGAGGTATGGTGAATGGGGAGAAGGAGACGATAGTTCTTGTATTAGAGGGGAAGACACCGGAGAGCAAACATGTCCGGGATATGATACCAGTGACGATCGTAGCCCCTCATGATTTCGACCATTCTGCCTGCCAAATGCGGCGACATCATCTTCGGGTTAGGGCGGATTTAACATGTGAATTGCCAAATATGGGTCTTTCCCCGCGTTACCTCCCTTATTGCGCGTTCCCGCTCTTTGTCCGCTACAACCAGCTCACGAGCACCGTGGATAAACGTGTAATGCAAGCGCAAATGCCATATGGTAGTCAGATGTAAGTCCACCGTACTACGTTCTAAAGTACCACGGCTGTGTCCAATGTCAGATATTCAAAGCACGCACCCCTTGCCAAGGCGACGGCGTCGGAGTATTATAATGGCTCTAACAAAAAAATAAATTTCAATTGGCGCATAGTCGCCTCGTGATGCCCGTGCTGCCCATGGTACGAAACCGAGTGAAACCGAGTCCGCTTGAACTTCTGATGAGTAAAAAGAAAGATGGGATGTTCTAACTCGACGGGGCTTCCTTGGCATTATCAGATAATGATACCACGTGTGGCTTCTCCGTCGTTGGCGTGTCTGGCATGTCCACCAATTGCTGTGGACTTGTTTCCTCATCCTGGGGAACTTCTTGTGCTTCCCAAACAGATCCAATAAAAGTATTGCGTCCAGTCCCGCTAAAGGGACGTTTGAAAAATTTCCACTGTGCAAATGCAAATGCTGGGCTAAACAAGAAAAGAAAGATTGTTTGGACGGATCGAATGGGAGCAGAACGCAACGTACGTGATACCCAAGGATACCGCGATAATGATCACTGTCTTTATAGGTGGTGAGTATCCGTTCGTCACGGTGTCCTACCGGTTACCAGAATAAACAAGATGTCATGAAGGGTACCGAATAAGACGGACCAAAGCGTGATAGCTGTTTCTGTCAATGAGATAGCGAAGCCCACGGCTCATACCAGATTGTTGGTTGACGAGAAGGTCTACTCCGAGGCCGCATAAAAACGAACCCGTCGAAGTACATCCGTTGAGCTGCAAAGTAACTCCGTCAGTGGGCATCCAGGGACGGGAACTTTGGGGAGCGGCGTACAATCCCGTATTTCTGCTTCCACAGCACGAGGATGCTCCCAGCAATGCCGCACAGGGCTATGATGAGCCAGTTGATGAAGAAGAGATCAGGATTCGAAATGAGCAGTCCACTTCGTAGCAGGGTGATGCGGACCCCAATGGCGAGACCGCCAAGGATGCCGAGGACCAGAATAGCGAAGACGCGCGTCAGGTCCATGAGGCCCAAACCGAATCCCATGATGAATAAAACGAAAATGCAGGCAGTCAGGGCAAGATCGGAGACACCGACATTGTCCAGGGTGTTTACGATCACAGACCAAGCTTGAGACCGTTGACGAGGTCAACGTCGAGGTAGGGATACGAGCGAGAGATCTTACAAGCAAGCGCAGCGGCAGTTCCAAGGGCTGCGCCGAGAGTGAGACGCCACCCGCGGAAGCCTACGATGAGAAGAGGAGCACCGACGACAAAGGAGAAGACGATCCACAAAATCGCAGTCAGAGAGAACGCGGAACCACTACCGTCCGTGGCCATCCCTTGCGGTATTTGCTGGCCCGTGAGGGGGCTGTACACGGTCATCGTGCCATTGCTATCGTCGAAGATGACGTTTGGGTCTTGAACACGCTCGAGCTGGTGACCAGCAAGTGCCAGAGTGGCCGCGGAGACTCCGTGTACGAACCAAGTTGCGAAAATGAGTGCCGAGGGCCATAAAAAGGAATGATTAGGTTTGAAAGTCATCGCCATGGGTCACCTACCAGGACCACGAGAGGCGGAAATGAGAAAGAAGAAGAAGGAAAGAGAGCGACGGAAGTATTAACGAGCGGAGAGGTTCACCAGAGTCGGTGAGATGATGTAAAGAGTCTAGGGCGTTGAGCCAAGGAGGGACTAGAAAGTAGGCGGCGTCGTCGCTGACCTCGACGTGCAACTCATTACGTGTTTAAATTCATTCCAGTCGCTCGCATCCGGAGTTACATGCGCTTGACGACATCCTCATCTTATCGCATGCAGTCCACCGCAGACGCGCTCGCAGAACTCAGACGAGAATCGCGGTCCATCTTCAACCGCATCCACTCGATCGCAGAGGATGCCGCCTTTGTCAGAGAGGCCCACGACCACTACGCCGATCTGCCACTCCTCCGTACGTCCTCTCTCACTCCCGGCCCGGCTCATCCGCCTAACACCCCGTTGCTAGCCAACATGCGCTGCGGCGCTTGGTACACAGACCCAGAGACCGTACGTTGTCCGTGCGTAGCTTGCTCACTCTCAGCGTCGCCCAGGCTTCTACGGAACGCGCCTACTTCAAATCGACGGACGGCCACACCAACAACTGGACCTTCAATCTGCGCAGACCCAACCTCCACGTTCTTCCTCTGATCGCTAAGCACGCTGGGTATGTGCATCGATCACGAACGTGTGACGTGTTGATACCAATCGCACGCGACAGGCTCGTCCTCGTGGATTCGACCAGGGCCGGGAAACGCATCCCAGACGCGCTGTCAAAAACAGTACCGATTTGGTGCGCCGTCGTCAATCGCGCCATCCTCAAAAGGACGAGCGAGACCGACCACCCCCGGGACTGGGATACCGCGCTCTATACGCCCCCTGGAAGTGTCAGTCCACAGGAACACAGTCAGATCCAGGACAGGCTCGAGCGATGGGCATCGGAGCTCGCGGTAGTTCTCATGATGCTCTTAATGCGCACGGCCGCTCTAAACGCTAACCACACTTCTTTCAGGCGTCTTCCTATTCACTCCCAAGTCTCGCTCGCCCACTTCGTCCGATATGGATCACACCCGCCACGACCGTGTTTCCCACGTTTCCAAACCCACCTGGTGACGCCGGTGCGACGTTCTACCCCGTCATATGCGTCTCGGCCTCCAAGCAAGTCATGGATGGCGTAGAACGCCGAGCCTCTGGGTTCGCCTATATCCAAGGATCCGGGGACGATCACGAACTGTGGAGTATGGTTCGTATGCCACGCTCACTAGTCTCTCTAACGAGCGTGGACAACCTTTAGCTGATGTCGTGTTCCCTGTCGTCATGTACCGTGTCCAGGGTCTCACGCCCATACTCTTCTGGAAGCACCGTGACGAAATCCTGACTACGGACTCCCGTGACCTCCCAGGCTTCGTGCAGTCGCTCGTTTCGACCGCCTCTCATGTCGACAACGACGCCACAGACGTCGGCGGACCTCAGTCGTCGCTAGGTGGCATCCCGATCCAACGTGTCTCGGGACGCGTCGCGATCGGCACGCTAGCTGCTCTACGACGCCCCGACCTGTTGCAGGCTCACCCAGACACTGCTTTCGTGTGTCTCATACCCCAAGACGCGAATCGTCTCTCATCAAGTCCGGAGGAAGTGGACTCGGAAGCGTCCAGGATGCTGCGCATTCAGACGCCTCAGGGGAAGAAAGGCCAACATCACTTTCTCACTGTCGTCTTACCGCGCTCGATGCCGTTCGTCCAGCATCACCTCCAGAACCAGCGCGCCGTCTGTATCGCGTGCGACACGGGGACAGACATCAGCGTCGGCGTCGCGGTCGCCGCCTTGGCGTTGTTATTCCGCCCAGATGGGTCCTTTTACTCTCAAGAAAACGCGCGCGATGACATATGTACGTGACCGTTTTTTGGAGCAACCGATTCGTCTGTCTCGAAAACTAGAACTGCGAAACTCATGTCGTCACGATCTAGCCAAAGACGTGCTCAAGACCCGCCTCCAATGGATCATCTCCAGCTGTCCACAAGCGAACCCGTCTCGCACCACGCTCAAACGCGTCAACGACTTCTTTCTGTCACCCTTTTCCCCTCCTCCCCCGACGCCGGACATGTCCGGACATCCGGATCGTACACCACCAGGTTCGGAATGAACGGAGATATGTACACCTGCATCGCTCGACCATGTCCATCGTCCGCGTAGCACTGCCGATAATTATACGAGTCTTATAAGCAATGTATACAATACTCAAAAAAGCGGGTGTCCGTGCGAGTGCGACTTTCACCACAATGTTCATCGCTTGGAGACGACGCAGCCCGCGATAGAGCAATAGACCACCAATCGGAACGACGTCTTTATGCCTGCGGTAAACGTCGATGGGATGAGCCAATATTTGCCTGGGCCCAGTGTGCGAGTGGGAATGCAAACCCCAGACAAGGCGTCGCTATAAGGGCCTGAAGAAGCCAAAGGCCGATCCAGAGTGGGTGAAGAGAGTGTAGAGGGTGATGCAGGGAAAAGGGAAAGGTTGAGTGCGGCGGTAGGTGCAGGTGAAATGAGATGTAGGCGAGCACTGCGACAGGTGGTATGACAGCCAGAGGAATGAGTGGTCGTAATCCAACATACCTGAACTGTGCGCCAGACGGAAGCTGGACTTCGTAAACCGGATTCAAATGATACCGTCCATGACTCGGTCCTCCAACGGCAGTATGTTCGTTCCTTGTCAGAAAGCATCAGAATGGCTGCAAGGCATGTCGACGGATAAAGTCGGTACTCACCAGTCGCCTTTGGAGAGCCTTGTGTACATACCGGCCCCTTCCTGGGGGATAGGTACGAGGTCAAACTGGCGGGCACTTTCAACCTTGAGCGTAAATGGCCCAAGATGGACTTGGGGCTCGAACGCGGAAAGGATGACGGTGTAGTCACCCGCTTTGCAGTACATTAGCCTTTCGACATCGTGGAGGAACACTGGGACTTGCGTGTCATGTCTGCCACCGTTCTTGCTTGCCCGTACGTGTATGCCCCGGAGGAGGTAACAACTTCCTTTTGAGTTAATCTATATATAACAGCATCATGGAGAATCGTACAAGAAAAGGGCACTGTCACTCACTCGGCAATTCGCTCGCCAGAAGACCAGACAACGGTCACGTTCACAGGCAGTTCTCTGGAACCCTGGACGCTCAGCATGACGACCGACTTCTGGCTCGTCCTGCAACCAACATCCCCCATGTTCGAACATCCTACGGACCCACTAGAAGGCGACGCCATTCCATTGGACGGGAATGCACCTCGCCTGCCCGGGCCAGCACTCTCGCTGTAGACACGGAGGTGCCACTGCGGGTTAAGCATGTACGTCGGGTGCGTACAATTCCCACCCGCATTTTTCGTGGTGAGCACGCCGTCGACCTGTCAAGCAGGAACATTCCGTATACACAACGTTATGTTAACATGGAGGCTCACCTTCTTGACATTGAATCCGCCGCCTCTAGAACCGATGGAATCCCCTATCCCAGCGCCTTCGTCCCACCACACCTTGACACTCGCGCCGCGGAACACGTTCACGGTGAAAAAGACGTCTTCGAATGGGCCGTCATAGCTGGCAAGAATTGAGAGAGCACCCGAGACCTTGGCGTTGGATGGCGAAGCCGACGAAGCCGGGTGTGAGAAGGCCGAAAACTCCTTGTCAACCCTCGTCCTCACCAACACATGGGGTGAAGTTGTGTACGGGCCCTACAGAAGATAAATCATGTCGACGAATCAGATAGGACATCAAGAATCCGTTTACCTTTACCTCCATATCCCTTGCTTTCACCCATCCGTCCCTCTGATCGTCGACGTCTTCAAGACTTACAGTCAGCGAAATGTACTCGGTTCCCCTGCGGGTATGGGATAGATGTCTCGTTAAGAGTACCCAGATATCTTTGGTCACATCCAGCGGGCCATCGCTTCCATCTGAGGAGTCTTGGAATTCATAGAGTAATCGCAGATGGCGCACGGATGCTGAAAAACAATGACTTTCCATCATCAGAACGTACGCTAAATGCAGGAAAGGAGTCACCCTGAGCTTTATCGTTTGCGTTCGGTTTCCACACCCTGGGTTGAAACATGTAAATATTATTCTGTTCCATGACTGAATCGTGTATACTTACTCATGGAGGACGGCGCCATGCTGGAAGAGCCCGGGATCCCAAGATACGTATATACCTTCAAACATCGCGCATATGTCATCCCATCGTATATCAACTGTGCCTAATCACAAAGCCAGTCCAGTTGTGTCACGAAGATTATCACCAATGCTCACGTGAATTCTCCGAACTCGAGTCAGTCTTACGCTGAGGATGAGCAGCGCTAGTCGCAAACATCCCCGAATCTATCAACGTCAACCATCGTTCGTTATTCATTTCTCGAATATCTGGATTTAGCTATTAGTGAGTATGTAAATATTGAGAAGTTGTAACCGAGACCACCCACCGACGACGGCATAAGCGTGCGAAGGTAGTAACTTCACCCCTTCAATTTTCAGTAACGTCTTAGCATCCGTGCCTACAGTAATCACGCAATGACCTATACCTCAGATTTGATCAGGGGAACGTTTGTGGGGAAGAAAGTGGTCAGGAACTTACCCTTCTGAAACCCGTTTGCTATTCTTTCCCACGTTCTCTCCCTTTCGAATGAGGTGCTACAGATTCTGACATCAGTACCAGAATGATGGTGCGAACATGCACAGATGAGAGCTAATCAGAATACCACACCTTTGTAGCTCGACATGCTCAGGTATCCACCCAGTCAATACCCTAGCCCATGATGACTTTAGATCCGGCAATACGCAAGCGGCCACAAATGCGTACCGTAGATCGATAGAAGAGTTCCTGTCGGTATCACTCAAGTGAGTCAGGGTGAACTAGATGGAAAATTGACCCGCGTTACTTACGACCCAGGGAAATCATATCCGCCCGATAGTTTCATGTACTGGTACGGTGAGATCAGTTTCATGGTACGTCATACTAGCATGATGACGTACGGCTTTCTCAATCAAAGCTGGCCATGCAACTGCTTTTGATCCTGATGAAATGCCCATGGGGCGCCCGAACTCATCAAAAGGAAGCAGATTATCAATAGCTTCCGGTACAAGATTTGGTGCAGAATAGCATAGAGAGGTAACCGATTGATGAATGTTGAGTGGAGGGCGGGGGAGACGAATGTAAAGGATATATCAAAATCCTCATCCAGAGGCTATTTCATTTAACACTTACATATCTGTTATGTGCCATAGCGAATTTCGAACGTTCGTCACTGCTGTAGTCCAGTAATCGAAAGGGCCTACATACTCGTCTGAAATCACCATTCAGATATGCCTTGAGATCATACCGGCCCGGTTGGTTTCCGGAGAATAGAGACGAAGAAAGCAACTTTGTGAGGATACAATTCCAAAGAGACCAACATCAGCATACGCGTCATTCTCATCGTTGGATGCAAGTAGCGGGCGAAAATACATAAACTCCGCATAAATAGCGATTGGGATGAATCGGAGTTAAAACGGGACATGGGCAAGAAGATTGTGCAACGTCGAGCCAAGCAGAAGGTGAATGAAGAGAACGTACCCGTGAGTTGAATCTCTGGTTGTGCTGAACGCAAACAGCTATAGACGCACAGACAGAACAGTCGTTGACAATGTTTTGGTCTATGTCAACGAAGGTTAAGGAAAGCTCTTCAGAGGCGAAGGGATCGGGAAGAGATCTTTTCCATGCGATGGCCGCGGGGCTAGGGGACATTGACGGTGGGATCATCGGCTGGCCATTCGGATCGCTGGCAGTCGAAAGATCAGGAACGTGCTGGGCACCAGCCAAGTGTGCGATATACGCACAAGTAAAGAGTTCCGGGGTTCGGTGGCAAGGAAACCGGTTCGGTCCAGAGAGGGTAACGAATGTTATTGACCGTCGATGATTTTCGAAGGACATAGGCTTGGCGATCTGCGGCATCGTGAGTGACCACATACGAGAGATTTCACACCCTACCTGGTGCGAAGGGGTCGATAGGCGCTGCAACCGCACCTATCTGAGCGCCGGGAGTCTTGCTGGCCGTTTTGATCTTTTTAGCCCGTTGGAAAGCCCTTTCGGCATATGCCTTGCACTGTTCCTGGAACGCGGGGGTGGCCGTGGTGGAACGTGAAAGATGGAGAAACGCATCGGTTGCCTCGACGTAGAGGGGGAATGCGTGTGTGAACTGGGCAGCAAACTCTAATTTGGTGGCACGAGCATAGATGGACTTTGGGAGGGCATGATCGATAAGATTCGTTCAGCGATGGCAAGGCTGACCAACCTCTGCTTCCTGAAATGTCTTTGGGGCCATGAATTTGTTTGATCTGTTTACTATCGCCGGTGAGCCAAGAACACCTGAATCGTCTTACCCGAGACGGCCGGACTGTCAACACATGAATTAGGTTGGCCAAGCCAAGTGGTGTTTCCAAGCACGCAACGTCGGAGTTGATACTACCACGGCGTATAGGGTTAGGGTCACACTCTCTCCCTCTCTTGTCTGTCACGTGTCATCCAAGCGTTTCCCATGGAACTTGTCATTTGATGCGACGCCAGCTTGCCAAGCCAGGTGTGATCTGGCAGGTGGTTGCTTCCCGCCAACTTGTCACTGGGACAACCCTTCTCGTCTTGGAACATCGTGCATGACTGTGGTCGGTGAATGCATCCCCGTTTGTCATCGCCTCTGCTGCGCCCGGTTTCTGCTTGGATATCAAAAGCGCATGTAACAGATAGATTGAGGGACAATATATATATAGATCGCGTCATTGGGCATGAATACTTCAGCATTCAAGTGAACGCAGTTGAAACTTGAAGGGAAGCACCAGAGAAATGGTCTAGTGACGCAAAGTCGGTTAGCATTCAGTGCCACTCGGCTGAATATCAATCACTACCAGTACCTACCAAAGTTGATTCCTCGATTTGAAACTCCAAAGTTTCATGCCAGAAGAAAAGCATCAGAGACCTCGCTGATACGAAATTCTCTCTGTTCCTTGTCTAAATAATTATAGCTTAGTGTCATAATTCCTCGCTTCATCTTTTCCGGTACTTCCAGTTAGACTCGTGACCAGCCATCTAACGGCTTACCTGCTTGCCTCTTTTAGACGGCTGGTCACGAGTCTAGGAACGTAGTGGCGTATGTCAAACCAAATTTGGCAAGAAGCTTGTGATCTTAATAGACGCAAACAACCGTCCGATCACGTGCACTTCTGTCACTGAACAGTGACCTCACGCGATATTGTCTTTTTAGCTCGTTGACCCATTGAGCTTCAAAGATTCCCCCATGCTTTCGGATTCTGATTCTGATACACAAGAATTGCACACGCTCACGATCAATGAACACTTTGCGAAAGCCTTTGAGTACAAGAAGGAAAGGGAGGAGCTCGTGAAGCGTACGTCGCGTTTATTTCCTGGTTTCACATTCCTGCGCATCAAACTTGACACACACCCCGCCATGATTCAGTGAAAGAGAAATATGGGTCCGACTATTCACAATCAGGCTCTTCCGATGCCAACGATTCAGAAGATTCGGAAGACACGGAAGAGGACACGGATGGAGAGGAACTCACCCCGGCGATGGATGCCGCCATTCTTCGTACGCTGGCGCGAATTAAGAAGAAAGATCCAGCCATCTACGAAGGCAGCAGACGGGTGTTTGAAGGTGCGTTCCGATTCTTGGTGGGAGAGACGCCGGGACGTGTCTTTGCAGCCACGATCGCTCGAGGGACGGGGATTCATATAATTTTTACATAGAGGAACATGTGCGAACGCAGGACAAGGCGCCAACTAGGAAGCTAAAGGCGAAAGAAAAGGTGATGCGCGTGTCAGACTCCACTAGCCTGTTCTCTGTACTGACACAAATATGCGAAACCAGTCGAAACCATTGACGATCCGGGAAGTTGCACTTGCATCCGCACTTAACTCGCACTCGCGTTCCCCAAGTCCCGTACCACACCCCTTGACGCACACCGAAGAACAGGCACTCCTACGCTCAGAAACACGGGCGGCTTTCCACGGAGCAATCGATTCTGAGGTACAAGGTGTGTTTTAGATTTCTATTTGCTGATGAGAGGATGGCTAGTAATCGGCTTAACCGTTTGATCGGTATGACCAGGGGATGACGATGATCTACTTGTACCACGCTCGCGTGCTCCCGACGAAATCGAGTTGGAGGAGGAAGAATACAAGGCGTTCTTGGAGCGGGAGGTTGGTGAAGACCTTCACAATCTCGTCACCGTGGAGAAAAACGAAGCTGTTGATGCGCCCGAGGATGTCGAAATCGTAGAAGATGGTGACAGAGAACAGGAAGGCAAGAAGAAGAAGAAAGGTAAAAAAGAACGGGAGAAAGAAAAGGAGACGAACAAGGAAAGAGACGAGGCACGAGCAAAAAAAGTTGGGAAGAAGCGCGACAAAAAGTCCAAAGAGGAAGCCGATCACGAATTTTTGATGAAGTACGTGTTTCTGACGTTTTCAATGCGACATACCCTTCCCCTATCTCGAGATACAGCGGGCATGGTCTCATTTGAATTGCAACGATGACTGACTTTTCATGTAGCTATATCTTGAACCGGGGATGGGTAGACCACACTAGCCGGCGTGTGCCGACATATAACGAGATCGTCGCCCCTTCATCAAAACGCTCGAAACAGAAGTCAGCCAAATCCCAAGCTGACTCGGGTAGTAACGACGGCGTATCCCAAAACTCGGACGGTGAACAAGCGGAACCCCATGGCGCAGCGCTCGAGGATGAGGACGAGTTTGACGACCTCGCAGACGCGTTCGAGACATCGTACAACTTTAGATTCGAGGAACCGTGAGTATGCTTCCTTTCGGGTTGAATATGGGTTATGGGTTGCTCCGAGAGGATGCGATTTTTGAAGACTCACTCATAACTGTCAAACAGAGGTGGTGCACTCATCGCATCATTTCCTCGTGATATCTCTTCTGTTCGGCGCGAATCTACGACTCGGAAAGATGCCCGTACTCGAAGGAAGGAGCGTCAGGAAGCGGAGAAACAAGAATTACTCCAGACGAGAAGAGAAGAGATTAGAAAGGAGCGCACGTTAGCACTGGCAGCGGTCGCTGAGGAAGAACCGAACAACGAGGATGCCTTCGTAGCCGAAGACGACGGCTCCAACAAAAAGAAATCAAAAAGGCAACAAAGAAAAGAGGAGCTGGCTCGCTTGAAAACGCTCAAAGCCAATGAACTGCGAAGAAAGCTCGAAATGGTTAGTTCGGAGGGCGGCTTAAGTCATATTGGCGATGAAGGTAAGAGCTTTAGATTTTATAGATGTTATCCTCTTTCCTTCTTTTTTTCGACATTGATCCCATCGGTGCACAGCTCTCGTCCACCTCGATCTAGACGCCGATTGGGACCCCTCGCAACATGATGCGCAAATGGCAGAATTGTATGGTGGTGACGGCGACATTGGTAAAGCTCCGATTATTTCCATCGATATCCAACCAACTAACGTATGTGTAGTCGACGATGGCGATACGAAAAAGCCGACCTGGGACGACGACATAGACATTGATGACATTGTCCCATCCAAAACAGAGCAGAAAAAGCAGAGGGAGAAAGAAAAGAAGAAAAATAAGAAAGCGGATGAGGATGTCGGAGTGGACGTAGACGAGATGGACGCGGACTTGGACGCGGGTACGGGTTGGGACGATTGGGACGATGATGCCGAGGAATGGAAGGGTACGGAAGAAGAGCGCAAACGCAAGGTGGACGCGTACATGGATGAAGTGGTGAACAAACTTGGGTTCAGCGGCATAGTAAGTCTACTACACTCACCTCTGGACAGTGTTCACATTCAAATCTTGCAGACCTCTCACATGCCCACGCGTTTCCATTATACATCCACGACGCCTGAGAATTACGCCCTTACACCTGTGGAAATTCTGCTTTCGACGGACGCAGAGTTGAACTCTTATGTTGGACTAAAGAAGTTGGCACCATATCGTGTTGATAAAGGTTGGAGCGGTTACTCGATCACGTTCATCTCGGTACCTAACCGATTTCTCCAGGTGGTAAAGCCAAAAAGAACTGGGACCCGAAGCGAGCTGAACGCTTGAAGGAGTTCCGCGAAAGTCTGCATTCTCGTGTGGGCTCCCGCTACGAGGGTGCCTGGTCACTGAATGCCCGCACAAATCCGTTGGGCAGAGCTACCGAAACACAGGGAGAGAAGAAGAAACGGAAGGGTAAGAAAGAGCGCGCGAAACTAAGGACGATGCAGGGTGAAAATGAAGAAGGTGGAGAGGGGGACGATGGGAGTGATACCGGAGTTCAGGCCGTCCCAGAAGTTGCAAGCAAGTCAGAAAAGAGGAAACGCGACTCTGACACTATTTTGCGTTCAAGTGTGTCTCTGCCTGACAAGACTGAAGTAGATCCCGAAGATGGCACACGGAGGAAAAAACGGAGACGGCGGCATAAAAAGGGGTCTGAGGAGACGGGTGCAGTCGCGTCGTAGATATGACTCCTCGGGCGAAATACCAAATTTGGATCACATATCGAGTCACCATATCGTCAGATACAAGTACGCTATCGCAGTTACCTTCTAACCTCAACGTTTGGCTAGAATGTCTACGATATACATCGACCAAGCGATTGGTGTCGATGCGCCCGGTAACGGAACTATAGATCGACCTTATCAAACCCTTGGATATGCGATCTTCACTACCCCCTCCGCCCAGGTCGATCACACATCGTTTCAAATCAGGAAGAATGCCGAAGCAGAATACGATGCGCCGACGCAGTCTGCGACCAAAAAGGCCAAGAAAGACGCTCAAGGGCTAGAGAAGAAACGGCTTAAGGCGGAGGCAGAGGCAAAGGAAGCACACGAGCGACAAGAGCGGCGCGAGAAACGACTCGAGGAGAGCCGCAAAGTGGTCCTCGTCGAGGATACCTCGCTTCCGACGCCAAGCAAGGTGGGTGACTTGTCTTTCCGGTCATTGTCGTCGCGCGAGTTCTGATCGCGTGCATGTACAGTCCAAGATCGTGAACCTCGGACGTCTGCGGGATCAACGGGTACGCGTGTCAGGATGGGTGCACCGTCTTCGCGATCAACAGGAAATCATGTTTATCGTCTTGAGGGACGGGACGGGCTACCTGCAAGCCGTGCTAACCGGTCAAACCGTGCGTGTGGATCTGTGTCTGCGGGATACAGCACGGCTGACCGTTCCTTAGAACAAAACCTATGACGCACTCACGCTGCAGCTCGAGGCGGCGGTCGAGTTGACAGGGACACTCAAGGCTGTCCCCGAGGGTCAAAAGGCCCCGGGCGGACACGAACTTGTCGTCGACTACTGGAGAGTCCTCGGCGCAGCCCCAGGCGCAGAAGATGCCTTCACTAACAGACTCAACGAGGTAGTACTGCCCTTCGGCACGCGACCGTCGTATCACCGCTGACGTCATCTTTCAAGCAATCCGATCCTTCTATTCTCGCTGATCTGCGTCATCTCGTGTTGCGAGGCGAAACGGCTTCCAACGTCCTCCGACTGCGTGCTGCCCTCTTATCTGCGTTCCGGTCTACATACGCCGAACATCACTGCTTGGAGGTGACACCTCCGTGCCTCGTGCAGACCCAGGTTGAAGGTGGGGCAACGCTGTTCAAGCTCGACTATTACGGACAAGCCGCTTTTCTCACTCAGAGTTCCCAATTATACCTCGAAACCTGTCTCCCTTCGCTTGGGGATGTGTTTTGTGTTCAAGAGAGTTTCCGTGCGGAGAACAGGTGAGTGTATGAGTTCATTGCACGTGTACGCGTCGAGGCGGAACCCTGACAACGTTTGGAATCAGCCATACACGTCGTCATCTAAGCGAATATACCCATATGGAGGCAGAATTGGCCTTTATCACTTTTGACGACTTGATGACGAGCATCGAGGTTATTGTGAGTCGCGAGTTCGTTTGTTGCGCTGTTCCGATCACTCACCTCTCCCTCGCATAGATTTGCGAGACCATTGACAAGCTTCTCGCCGACCCAGCCTCTGCGGCGCTGATCAAGTCCCTCAACCCCAACTTCACGGCACCTGACCGACCCTTCAGACGCATGTCCTATTCGGATGCGATCCAGTGGCTCAACGAGCACGGTATCCAGCATGAGGCAGAGGACGCGGGCGGCAACACCGTCAAAGATGCGGATGGCAAACCTGTCATGGTCCCACACGCGATTGGCGATGACATTGCCGAAGCCGCTGAGCGACAGATGACGGACATTATCGGCACCCCGATCTTCTTGTATGGTTTCCCTGCCGAACTCAAGGCGTTTTACATGCAAAGGATGCCGAGGAAGGAGGGGGAGACGGGGCCGGTATTCACGGAGAGTTGCGATTTATTGATGCCGGGCGTGGGCGAGATCGTGGGTAAGCTTTTCTGGCAATGTGTATTTGGGATATGCCAAGCTGAGGGGGATTCTAGGTGGATCGATGAGGATGGTGGACAGCCAGGAGCTGTTGGCAGCTTATGCAAAGGAAGGGATCGACCCTACGCCGTATTACTGGTACACCGATCAGCGCAAGTATGGTACTTGTCAGCATGGTGGATATGGTCTCGGCATTGAAGTGAGAGGAAGTCGCACGAATCTGACTGTCATGCTTTGCTAACGCCTTGTCTTCACTAGCGTCTCCTCGCGTGGTTGGCGAACAGGTACACGGTCAGGGAATGTTCCCTGTTCCCAAGGTATGTGACGGGTTTTTAGATATACGCAGAGTTGTACTGACCATATCCTCAAGATGGCCTGGTCGTGCGACTCCTTGAGCTTAGCAACAGCATAAGACAGTGTGCTGGATATCAGATACCATTAGAGGCGGCATACGTTGGAGGCTGAGGGGTTTTTAGAGTTATTTAGAAGAGTTTCAAAGCTGATGTAGTTCGCATCTTTGTTAATCGTTTCGTCTACCTGGCCTTTTTGCGACTCGCGGTGGAAAGGGACGACAAAAACTTCAACCAGTGATGAAAACAGAACTCTGTTGTTTCATTCCAACGCACAACCGTACTCCTGATTAGCAACTCGTCGCCACGTTTCCTTGTCCACGGCGTATTCCTGCGCATAATCGACCTCGAGGTGATGAAGTCGCTTTCCTACGATGACGAGGCTATGCAGAGGCTCTCCAAAGACCTCCGGAGGTTGTTGGGCGAGTTCTTCCAGAGTGCCACAGACGATACGTTGATCATTCGCGTCCCCGCCAACGCGGGAGAGGGCAACGGCGAGGGTGGTATTTGGAGATAAGACCTTTTGGGCCCGGAGAGACTCGATCTCGATGAGCTGTGACACGGCCTGCGGGATCGACATGTAACGCGGAGGCTCATATATCTTTCTGCCCCTGTGATCATCATCCACGTCAACATCGAGTGCGTATCACGCGTGGAAAACGAACCTCGCAAGATTCGTCTCGCTCTGTTCTTTGACTTTAATGTCCAATAAGACGAGAGTGTGTAACCCGAGATCACTGTTCTCCTTGATGCGATCGTAAAATGAGTCGGGTTTCCACGTGTCTGTGAAGAAGACGAGAGAGACACTTTGACCAAAGGAGTAGAGCTGGAGGCCAGAGGCACCGACGGCGTTCATGATGGACGCGTTGTGGATGATGCGGACAGGGATGTGTTTGGCGCGGGCACGAAGCACGATGTCGATGTGGGTCGTTGCGCTGTGTACCCGAGAGCATGTCAGAAATCGGAACAGGGTCTGAACATAGAGTGGGTCTGAGACGCACCCAAACGGGTCTCCGACCACGAGGAAGGCGACGTCTTGTTTGTCCGCACCGTGCAGGATGGCGTCGCTGTCGGCCTCGACCATATCCCGGTCGGCGAGGAGGACGGGTTTACCGTAAAACGCTTCCTTGACGCAGTCAGGGAGTCTTTTCGAAAGAGAAGGGGAGGTGCGTCATGGTAGGGATCGACTTGCCAGGCGTTCCTTGGAGACCATCAGGATACTGGTGTAGGCTTCGAGGTAGATTCTGGCAGATGACCGGACGGCCTGATCGTGATGCCGGGTGAGTTGTTCGAACGCTGTAGAAGCGTGTAGTACTCACCTCTAAGCCACGGACGGTGATGTCCTTTTCGTCACAGAGACCTAATCCTATCACGTAGAGCATCGATAAAGAAAGGTGGCGGCACAGGTAAAACCAGTGCTTCGCCACCTTCCAGTAGTGGCACTGTTTTGAATTGCCCCCTCCAGGCGAACGCGTCCTCTTGCGCACGATTACCATGTTGGAAGATATGTTATCTCGCTCCGGGTAGCTCGGTATTGAGCTCAATAGGAATATGGTGGACGCGGAACGGTAGGTATAACCACCGTCGTCCCACTGCGCAATGGCAGGGCCTTGGTTCCGGCCTTGGCATGCGTAGCGTGCTTGGGCGCTCTCGTGCACGTTCAAGCCTGGCGGTCTCTTCAACAGCAACCGGGGAGAGTATAATAGGCGTACTGGCGACCAGGAGCTCCATACCTTGATCCAACCGGTCGAGTCGATGGTCATTGCGGTTTTCTTGCGAGAACTCTGGGAGACGATGGTCGCACCCACCTTCCACTCTCTGCAGACAGTACATCCCTTTCAACCACGCATCTGGTGGCACCCCATCGCCAAGTTTTCTCTTCTATCTCAAGAGATCCGCAAACGAACAAGCATCGTCTCTCGTGCTCTCGAACGCTGGCTCGCGTCCGAGAGACCAAGGCCATGTACAAATCAGCCCGAGGTAAGCGTCTTCTCTCGCTCTCTATCACGCTCGGATCGCTAACACCGAACCCCTTTACCTTCTTCCGTGCAGCCCCTCCCCCACATCGCCGCTGCATTCCGACACTACATCCGCAACGACATTCCCGTCCGTCTTATTGACACCACCACCCTCAAGTTCGTCGAACGCGACGCCGTCTATGACGTCTTCTTGTCAGACATCGCCAAAATCACTGACAAAGATGTCGAGAAGCGGATGGAGGCTGTCAAGTTGGACACGAACCCCGAGGCGGGCAACTACGTCCCCTTGTGCAAGAGGGCCCTCAAAGAGACCGTCCGCGACGTCGTGCGGTACGCCATATTTTCGCATCGCTGGACGGACAGCGAGCCAGACTATCAAGACGTCTCGAACCCCAGGTGGTCTGGCTCCGGCAGGCATAAGAAGATCACAAAGCCCGGTTTCGCCAAGCTTGTCCAGCTATGCGAGACTGCACGCACGTTGGGATACAAACTCGTCTGGTCCGACACCTGCTGTATCGACAAGAACAACCCGACCGAACTCGGCGAGGCAATCCATGCCATGTTCAAGTGGTACGCCCACGCTGACGTGTGCATCGTCCATCTCGGCGCTTCGTTGTCCCTGGCGGATTTCGAACACGAGCCGTGGTTCAAGCGCGGTTGGACACTTCAAGAACTCTTGGCTCCCCGACAGATCAAGTTTTACGACAAGGAATGGCGTCCATTGACGTCGTCCGCTAATGACAAGGACGACTCGGCCCTCATGCTCGCTCTTTCCGCCGTCACGGGTATCCCTCGGGACGTTGTCGTCGCGGACAACAGTCGTGGCATCAAAGGCCGTGGTGTCTGGGAAGTCATGTCTTGGGCGTCGATGCGCACAACCACGCGGGTCGAGGACGCTGCTTACTCCCTCCTCGGTCTCTTTGACGTCCACCTCCCCATCATGTACGGCGAAGGCGACAGAGCCTTCCCGAGACTCGTCGAGGCCATCGTGGCCAGGTACCGCACATGGGACGTATTCGCATGGGCAGGTCAGGCATCGGAGAGACACCCTGCACTGCCGAACTCCCCCGCGTGCTATCCGAGGTGGGATGAGGCGATGACGAGCGGGGAGGTAGGGATGACGGAGTTTGCCTTGACCCCTCACGGGCTGCGGTTAACGTCGGTTCCGTTGATTCCGATGACGTTCGTCTCGGAAACAAACGGACAAAACGGGTCGTACGTCGTGACGCTGCGACCGCGGTCGACGGCACAGCCAGGCGTGTATGGCGACGTCCGCGTTGTCTGTGGCTCGAGCCGACTGCAACACATGCGCAACGCCACCGATCTCCATGTCTGTCTCCTCAACTACAAGCCGACGAACGCATCGCACAATCATCGAGGGGAGCTTCGCGTTGGGAGGACGTATGTCTGTTTCCTTGTCCACGCAAAGCGGCATAATGCAAACGGCGAATCAACGTGGCTCAAGTTTGCGACGGACAATGTGTTGCAGATCGCTTGCGAGGGGTTACCCTCGGAGAAGACGGGCTCTGATCGCACTGGCGAGATGGCGGACGGCGCGTTCGATCTACCGCTCAAGACGACGTTCATACGGGAACCTCGAGCACAAACCCGGGGTATGACGCTACTTTCGACATGATGTTGCCTCTGTTTTTTTCTATTTACGTTTTCTCTCTCTATCGTTATCGTTTTATGTACGGCGCACGGGGAATATTTGTTGCAGTATACACTCCATTACCAAGGCACATTGTAGCGCATATGTATCATGGTTCTCCATTGCGTTGATTCGTTGGACTACACAGTTATGCTAGGTACTCTAGGTAATGTCTTTTTTCGCAGATGAGCGTTTTGACAACCTCATATACTTTGGGATCTGTTCCTACTATAAAATCACACTGGTTTACAAGAGGAATTTAAAAATGATACTTTGTGGGAAGGGAAGTAGGTACGGCGTGTCTGCTCAAAACGATTTACTCATAGGCACTGCCTCTAGCACAGACTGCGGACTCTGCTCCGAATATGATCTTTTCAGCTTTCCATTTCACCGCCGTCTATCGTCATCGTCATTGCATTCCAGCGTGTACTCGGCACAGCTCGCAGAGACTAATTAGACTTGAGATCGATACCCAACAGCAGCGCTTTAAAATAAAGGTACATGTACCCCGTAAATACACATGGATACTCTCCACACCCCGTGACAACTCCGGCAACATGGCGCTCGCACCACGTTCAACGACAGATCATACGACGTACACGTTCTCCTTTTGTATCTGGTACCCCTCCAAACGTTTGAAATACTCCAAGCGTTCACGTCGCTCCTTGTCGTATCTCTGAAAAACAACTGTCGTGAGCATCCACGGGCGCGTGCCATCGTTGGCAACGCACCTCGAGCGTATCGTCTGACAGGTCCAACACGTTTTCCAGAGGGCGTGCTTTACCCTTGCCCTTGGTATCTTTTGCGCTCGACTTCCCTCTGGGCCGACCCCGTGTTGGTCTCGTGGTCGTCGCTTTTTGAGTCCGCGGGTGCTTGGCTCGACCGGTCGACGTCGTCATCTTGGTCTCCGCATTCGTCTTGGCGCCCCTCGATCTTAATGTCATCCGACCACCATCCCTGTCCTCTCCATCGCTCGTCGCCCCCTTGAGCTTGGCCCTGGCACCCACCGCTGCCTGCCGTGTACTGCGTCTTGGTGGGACGGGCGTCGGCGGTGCGGTCGATTGTCTCGCGCTAGAGCTCCGATGGGTGGACGAGGGCGTAGGGATGTTTTGATAAGAGGCCGCGACGCGTTTCGTTCGAGACGCGTGTTGTGTGGTAGATGGCTTGGCCGTGCCAGCAGCCTTGGCCTGTGCACGTGTGAGTTTGAAAATGGGCGTATGACTCGATCGCGTGGTGAGCGGACGATGGTGGGTGCCAGTCCCGACGGAGATCTTGACGGGCGATGGACTAGACGGAATGTCCGTTCCCTCATCATCGGGATCTAGGTCCCCACCGGGGGTTGGAGAGGCACGGCGTTTGCGTTTGCGCGGGGTGCGCAGGGGATCTGGAAAGGTAGGTTGCGAGCCCGTCGCACCAATCTCTGCCAACGGTTGATCGCTGTTCATCGTTAACAAGGGTGCCACGGGCACAGGAACATGCGACGGCCCAGCGACGGGCTCATCATCATACAACCCATCGATATCTTCATTGTTCGTGGCGACTGGCACGTCGAGCCGCGAGAAGGACGCAAAAACAGGGGCAGGGGCAGGGGCAGGGGCAGAGGGCAAAACGGTGCTGCGTGGGGGGGGTTTGACGGCACTGAGGCGCGAGGTGAGTCTGTATGGTGCTGGCGCGTGCACGTCACGTCTCGCTTTGATCGCGCGTTCGACGGCGATGAACCCGAAAGGGTCGGAATCGGAGGCTTTGGACGGTGTGCCAAGATG
The DNA here is from genome assembly GCA_038089875.1 of Fistulinella prunicolor. Taxonomy (NCBI): domain Eukaryota; kingdom Fungi; phylum Basidiomycota; class Agaricomycetes; order Boletales; family Boletaceae; genus Fistulinella; species Fistulinella prunicolor. Next base: position 45,251 of record JBBPLP010000117.1, read on the forward strand.
ATACTCGTAGCGAGCGGTGGTGGGGCGGTCCGTCAGGTGCGCGTGGTCGACGTTGGCCGTCGACGGAGGAAAGGGAGAGCTGGGGGGAAGGGAGGAGGAGGAGCGGGAGTAGACCCAATTGGGAGGATCTGCGGGGTAAGCCAGGGACTTGGGTTTCTTTGGCCGTCGAGGTGGCTCAATAGTGTGGGGCACAGGGAGCTTTAGTTTGGATATGCGAACGGGAGAGGGCGACGGTGGATGAAAGAACTGGTCTGTGATGTCGCGCAGGGCGGTGTCTTCGGAGGTGCGCGAGTGGGAGAGGGGCGTGCGGAGTGCGAGGAGGGGTGTCGACGCGTGCAGCGACTGAGAGAACGCGTTCTCGTCGTTGATGGGGGTGTTCTCGTCAATCTCGTCGTCGTCGGCGTCAGTTTCGCTGACATGATCGTCGACGACGACAGGGGTAACTCGCCGTTGTGGACGTTTGGGCATGTGATGATGGGACAATGAGGTCGACGAGAGTCAGCCTTTGGGGGGGTGGCACAGGAGTGGCGCCATAAAACAACCCCCCAATCAAAATTTTAATTTCTCACGGTAATCACGTGTTTCTTAAGGACCGGAAGATCATCACGTGACATCCTGATATCCGGCAATGAGATGGATCATGACAATAGCCGATGATATGATCCCATTCAACGAATGAGCCGATCATGATTCCGTTCACCACTCCCATGTTGCCAGCTATCCGCCCCTTCCTCCGCCATGCTCTCCCCCACCGACGCCAAATGAGCGTCCGTCCAGCCATCTCCGCATCCCCCAGCAAAACAACCATCGCCCGCCTTGCCGAACTTCGTGCTTCCGGGACCCCCATCTCCGTCCTCACAGCTTATGATTTCCCCTCCGCCCGTGCCTGCTCTGCCCACCCCGTCGACATCACCCTCGTCGGCGACTCTCTCGCCCAGGTCTGCCTCGGCTACCCCTCCACCACCCGTCTCACCCTCGACGAGATGCTCCATCACTGCCGTGCCGTCGCACGCGGTACCACGACCCCTCTGCTTGTCGCAGACATGCCCTTTGGTACCTATGCCCCCAGTCCGAACGATGCCGTTCGCGCAGCCGTTCGGATCGTTCAAGAGGGCCACGCCGAAGCCGTCAAACTCGAAGGCGGCACGGAACTCGTCCCCCACGTCTCTGCACTCACCCAGATGGGGATCCCCGTCATGGCACACATCGGCCTTCTCCCACAGCGAGCAACCTCGCTCTCGGGGTACCGCGTACAAGGACGCACCGCCGGTGCAGCCGAATCCCTCGTCCGCGCCGCACACGCCCTCGAAAATGCCGGCGCCTTCGCCATCGTGTTGGAAGCCATGCCGAATCAGTTGGGCGAGTACATCACTCGGTCCATCAAGATACCCACCATCGGCATCGGTGCTGGCCCCGGAACGAGCGGTCAGGTGCTCGTGTGGGACGACATGCTCGGCACCTGGCATGGCCACAAGGCCAAGTGCGTATTCGCATCTTACCATTTCCCATAACCTTCTCATGTCATTCCGTCCCCCAGGTTTGTCCGCCACTTTGCTGACGTTCGGAAAGAGGTCGAACGTGGCGTAGCAGCATATGTCCATGCTGTCAAAGACGGATCATTCCCCAATTCAGAGCGGGAAGGATACGCCATAGGCCCGAAAGAGTGGGAGGCGTTCTTGCATACCCAAGGCCACCAGGTTCAACCCCCTAGGCCCACCAAGACGGTCGCAGAGCATCCCGAGAAACAGAGGCCCTTGGCCAGCGGTGTGGATGCCACGTCGCATCGAGAGGATGTAGAGAATATTCAAGTGGCCGAGTTACGGACGAGTGCAGTTCCGCGCACGAATGAGATGGATGAGAAGGTGGGAAAGAAAGCAGAGCTGCGCAAGTTCTGATACGTGTAATTTGTATCCCAGCCTATCTGATACTTACTAGGGGACATGACGACATGTCAGTAGACTAATATATTTATCTCTGGAGGACGCCTTCCGTGTTAAGAGTGCGTTCGCCGTGGTAGGGGAATTCAGACCTTATCGAGGGAGTATCGGACCGGTAGACTGGTGCCTGGAATAACACGTTGTAACTGCGCATTGCAAGCCTGTTCAACGCCGCACAGAGCGCTGAACGTCGTTCAGCTCCAAACCTCCAACCACAGCTGCTCTCAGTCCCAGTTTCAAGTCATGCAAACCACCAATCCAACACAAAATACGGATCCTCAGATGTGCGTATATCAGTATTCTTATGTGGCAGCCATTGTACTGAAAGCGGTTTCTAGGGTGAAAGCCATCACTATCAGAGGTGGGATATCGCTGCGTTCGCCTTCCCGTCTTTTGTTGACTCGTTCCCCAGATGTCCAACTTCGCACTCAAGCAAAGCATAAGCTTCAGATTGCGAAAAAAGAATACTATATCCAGTTTTCTGTAGGTGATACCCCCCGGTCGACGAAGACAGCAAAGGAGAAAAAGAAGAATGGTGCTTCTTGGGAGGAGATTTTCAGTTTGTAAGTTCATATGCATTGCTCTACCGTGACGCTTGCGATCTGAAACTTTGTTAGTGACACGGACGTTCGTGCCGAGTTTTCTGTCACAGTGTACGAGAAGTACAAGTATACCTTCAAGAAAGAACAAGTCGTTGGAAGTCTCAAGGATACCGTCGGCGGGATTTTGGGAAAGTTGAAGGATGGTGGTATGTCGATATTCTCTCCGTATGTTATCTTCCACTGACGCAATCTCCCATGTAAGTATTCGAAGCGCCTCTTGGAAGTGGTAGTCCCGATGCCTCTGAACCCTCGGGAGTTACCATCAAGTTTGCGCTGATCGCCGAGGTCACTGGAGGTGTTAGTGCGGTTGGACGTGAAGCTGCCGACGCTGTCAACAAGGGGACAAAAGCGAGCGGCGCGCTCAACCTCGCGCCACAACTTGTTGGCCACGTGGAGTTGGCGGTCAATGCTGGCTCGAGCGTCGTGAACGAGGTACAGACGTTCGACAATACGTGGAAAGTTTTATTACAAAGGATGGCGCTGTTCAACAAGATTGTGTCTAACATCGCAGAGGTATTTGAAAGCCGCTGTTTTAGCCTGCTCCTCATCTGAACACTACATAGATTCACCCGTACGCATCGCTGGCCTGGTCTGTTATATCAGCCGCAAACCAGGTCTGTCGATCCCTCCTTGCTCTTACTAGCACTCGTGTCTGATGTTTTTCGTTCAGGTGCTCATAAACCAACAAGAGCGGGATGATGGAATTATTCGCTTGGCTGGAAAAATGCGGGATGTCTTCGAATTTGTTCAGGACGCTGATTCCCTGAAGGACGTCGAGGCCCTCACAAAGACTATCACACCTCTGCTCCAGCAAGTGACGGAATGCGGGTACTTCATCGCCGAATATGCCAAGCAGAAGAACTTCTGTCAGTCATTGCTGTGTCTCTTAATATTGTACTCACCACTGACGTCCACACTTAGGGATTCGAGCGGCGAAACATGCATTCGATGATATCGATACAAGGATCAAGGATTACGAGAACAAGCTTCAAGAGCTGAAGACCAACTTTTTGGAAGGTGTTACACTACAATCGGGTATCACTGTCTTTCGGATGATTGACACTGTGCAGGAGCTCGGTAGGACCCACTTTTTGTCCGTGCGAAGCGATGCTCACATACAGTGGATACAGCGGAGACGATCGACCTGAACGATATGCCGTATGCGGCTGGGGCTAGATATGTACAAGAGAAAAGATGCCTTCCAGGAACGCGCGGGACCATGATCACCGATATTTGCGACATTCTCAATAGTCCCGCCGAGGACGCGCCTCGGGTATGTCTCCTCACAGGCGTGGCAGGGTCGGGCAAGTCCGCGATCGCACATTCGATCGCCCGACTATACGATGGGCAGAAGAGGCTTGGGTCGTCGTTTTGTTTCGTTCGTAGTGACGTCGCGAAGCGCAACCCGCAAAATGTGTTCAGCACTGTATCACGTGACCTTTGCGACCGCGACCCTCAATTCAAGTCTGCACTTTGGAAGGTGGTGAAGGACGATCGAGCGCTTCGCCAGTCCATTTCCCCCTCGGAGCAACTAGAGCAGCTCATCATCGGACCCAGCAAGGATATCCACGCCATAGGGCCGCTCATCATCGTAGTGGATGCCCTTGACGAGAGTGGCGAACGCGCTGATCGACGACAGTTCCTGGACACTCTCTCGAAGCATATCTCTAATCACGACCTCCCTAATAACCTCCGCTTCCTCATTACTACACGACCGGAGAGAGACATCCTCGACGCGCTTTCATCTAGCCCACACGTTGTCCATAAATATCTAGGAGACGTCCCACAAGCCGAGATCGACGAAGACATTCGCAAGTTTGTCTATCATTCCCTTCATCGCTGCTCCGAACTCGAGTCCTCTTGGCCAGGCAAGGAGTGGTGTCGGCTCCTTGTCGAGCATTCCCAGCGTCTTTTCCAGTGGGCGTCAGCGGCATG
>JBBPLP010000118.1:0-49645 GCA_038089875.1 Fistulinella prunicolor
CAGAGTTCTTGCGTGTCTACCCTCTTGTTCTTCTTTTAGTACCCTCTCAGTATGCCAGTGTGTCCTGGGCGGCAAGGAGAGCCAAGGCAAATTGAGAGCCTCCCAAAGTATGCATGTACACTCACCTGTATCGGCGATGCAAGCAACAGCTGTGGATCATGTGTCCGTCGCGGGCGGTGGATAATTCGAGTTGTCGTGGAATCGATACGGTCCCTGTCGATCTTGGGGGCCAAGTTGGGGCGCATGCCTGTCCCCGCCAAGCTATCGCTACCATCCACGATCATAATCGAACCTATCGCCAGGTCTCAAGCATCGTCGCCACTTGCCTAGTTTAACGGTAGTGGTCTCTGCGTTGAAACGATAGACTTTTTCCCCCTTTGGGCATGTGTCGGGAAGCTGATTGGCAGTGGTAGCACTTGCTATGGTCGATCATCGAAGATGACCGTTCCAGTATCTCGTTCTCCGCGGTCATGATAAACACCATGTCGCCTGTTTAGCCCGCTGGCGCAGTTCCTCCCAATCAACATTGGGAGGAAAATTATGACTGCTGCGAATACGAGGCGAAAACATCTAGCAAGGCGCCATATTTTGATGTAAATATGCAGCCTTACGCAGGAGTATGTGCTCGCTGATTCTGGGGAGGGACCTGCAGTCGAATAACACACTTGCAATAGTCCTGGGACCACAGGTGTTTACCCTGAACAAACTTGAAGCAATCTCGCCGCATCAACATATAGTCTGCAACGTGACAGCATCCCGACACACACAATATATGCCAGATCCGTCCAATATTGCATTATCTGGACAAGCAACCTCACTCTGGGTTTGTAAATGCTGGCATTCACTGCTCGAAATCTGTACCTAGTCCTAATGCTCACCGCTACAGCTACCCTAATACCTCGGAGTACAATGTTTCATATAAATACGTTTCTTTCTGGCTCGCATCGCGCTGCTATTGGCTGGACAACCTGAGTAGGCTGTTGGATCGTTAAGTTGTGACATTCGAATTCTGTGCCAGACGTTCTGTAACATTATACTATTCTGTGCGTTAGGGTGGGCTGTCAAGCCGATTTCGCGAATCTATGAGCCATAATGACGGTACTGGACTTCCAGAGTTATACATATTATGGATTCTAGTGGATTCCCTTCACCACGTTTTTTTTCCTTCGTGTTCTCGACGGTCTCTTCATTTCAGGGCAGGTATGTCGTATACCCTTTGTGACGATCACAGAGTCTCTGCCACGTTTCACGTGGTTGACAACTTGACGCGACGCTTGGGTCGACCTTCACGACATTTATACCCCCAACGGTAAGCCCAAATAGTTCTTCAACTTGAGCTAATGCTAGTAGCCGTCCGGTCCGAAAAGCCGTCAGCCTCGTTGGCATTACATAGTCTGATCGATCCGTTTTGCGATGCACTCCAACCTGCGAAGGTGATGCTTCTTACGCCCACTGGTCGTATGTATAACACTCGCCTTTTTGTTCTCTCAGACGGCGTCCAATCGCTATCTCTGGCTTTTAATTTCCTACCGTAACGCTTGAACCTTGAGGAGTGGGCGTTCAGGTACGAGCCCGTCGACCCTGGGCCTGGCACCTCCAGTGACCAGTTGATCATTGGTCTGGTGGCTCTTTTTTTCCGCGATCGAGTCGGCGCCGCCGCAGAATTCTCAGCGCCCCACCACAACACACCCCGACTTCAAGAAGCATATACATTTACCGATTCTTCACGGGGACTCCGGGGACCCCCCGAGTTTTTTGACCTTGTAGTAGCCGGTCCGTCGGCAGGCAAGACGGTAAAATTCCTGCGGGTCTCCAAGTTCGCCGTGACACGATGGAGCATGACCTTTTCAACGACCGGCGGTGATCCTCTGGGACGGACCCAATGATCGAACGTGTGGCATGAATGACAGCGACGGGGGTAACGTCAGACTAGCCTGTCAGGTGCGACACTGATCTCCAAAACCCAGGGGGAAGGAAAAAAACGAAACTGTCAGGCGATCGACTATAGTGCGGGGAATAGACGGACAACCCAACCCAAAAACTCATGAGTTGGCCGTCAACCCTGTCCCCTGGGCTGGGGTAGGTTCGGAACGTGAACGCCACTCCCAGAGTGGGCTACTCTAGCCTCACTTTACTTGGGCTTCTAGTACTACCGACCTACTTACTGGCTCGGAGTGGATCGGTCCGTAGATTCAATATACAGTAGTATTCAATATCCAGGTTTGAATTGATCGGTTAAACTCGTCAATTCAAACGTCCAAGCGTCGGGGCCGTTACCGCTACTTACTAGATACACTTCTGAAATGTATACAGATATAGATCTGATTCTTACCGAGATCTTGCAAGGCCCAGGTTTGCTCGTCGGCTCATTTGGAAGTGGATTACATGAAAACAAATATTAGCAGAGCAGATCTCCGAGGTTACTGGAAATTTCGCGTCGGCTAGAAGCGATCTTGATTCCAGATAGAAGTTCTGCTGGTCGGCATTTGATCGTGGAGTGTACTGAAGGATCGAGCTTGCACATGTCGTTAGCCTTGAAGCTTGATCAGTATCATGTGCGCTCGAGAGACCTATGTATGTTTGAAATGGTATCGTGTGATGCGACCTGATCATACATATCATCATTATCGTCACCATTGACCGCCACCACCACCATGTCCGGCGACACAACATGGCATACTGTGTAAGCACACCCTCAGAGCCCCTGCACGAGATGCCTAGCCCCATCTAGATCCGTTCGTATCCCGTTCGTGAGCGAAAAGCACGCCATGATCGCAAAGCAAGTTATCGATGTCGACGTTGAGCTACAAAAGGACGCCGTGAAGCGGACATTGACGGTGGAAAGTGACGAGCTGGTTGCGTCAGTTTTATGTCTCTTCTGTTTCTCCTCCCTTTCGACTCGCGATGGCTCCTGACGACGATCGATGCATCACAGCACGTTTCAGACGTTGACCATACGTTTAGCACGCCTAGCGGTCAACGGATTCTTGGAGAACGTCGATCTTGTCGTTCGAACGATAGGAGAGTTTGGCGAGGAGGCCGACAAGGGCAAGAGCCCAGCGACGGAGACGGAACGTCAGAGTCCAAGTAGTATAGTTACTTAGTAGTGGGATTCAAGTTACATTGATTTCAGCGTATCATTTACATCACGATCGTCCCATCGACAAATAGTATGCTATTGTCTAGGTCGACTTGGCTTAGGACTCTGCTGTTTCTGTCTTCTTTTTCTTCTTGTTCTCTCGCAGTGGCTTTGCCAACAGGCTCTTCAGCTCCTCATCTTCCAGCTCTTTCTCGGTCCTGACTAGCTCCGGTTGGTACCAAATAGGTGGATGAGTGATTAACAAGGGACCAGCAGGGGGAAGGGCGATCGTAAAATGAAATGCGGCCACAAACGTGCTTGTAGGAGTGTAACTGGTAGAAGGATGTCAACAAGAGCGACAAGTTGATGGAAAAGCGCTGGCACTCACACCACCTCATACGGTTTTACGAGACCATGAGAGACAGCCTCTTGGAGGCCGAGGCGAGCCCTCTTCTCATCTTCCAGGACACGTATGTTGATCGGGAATGCGCCAGCCTTCTTCTGCATCTCAGAAAACACGGCGCGCGAGTTCTTCATCTTTAATTGATATGTGACGGCCCCTTCCTTTTGGTAGATGCTCGTTCTCGAGTCTTCTACCCGCGCCTTGTCGCGTCACAATTAAATCCTGGTTCCGATGATGATCGCTGAAGCATACCTTTCCGTCTTCTCCTGACGAGACGAGAATATCGATGCCATACACCTCATCTTCCGCAAATGTGATCGTCTCGGTGTCCCGCCTTTGAGTCTCCGTCGGATTCAGAATGATACGCTTCTTCCCATCAATCACATTTTGTGTCTGCTGACACGAGAGCATCCCTATATTCGACGATCAGCGTGTCTCTCCCACATCGGCGATGATTCCGCCACCCAAACCGATCACACACGCACCCTCCACCGGCTTGCAGTCCCACGCCGCGGCCGCCTTTGTGACCGCATCCGTCACCGCCCAGTTTTTGTTCCCCACTTTGACCAATCTCAGTGCAGCCTCGGCAGCATGCCAGGCCGCCTTCAGGACATCCGCGCGCCTTCCTACCACAGGATTTTGTTCGCTCGCGCCGACGACGATCGTCTCTGCGCTGACCGCCGCAAACCCGTCGATATGTGCACCGATGTGGAGCTTCACGACGTCTTCTTTAGCCAATACTTGGGATGCGAGGGCATCCGAGCTACATCATAGGCATAACATCATAATCGATTCAAATCCAAGGTACCCCGGGGCGGGCCGAAGGCTCGAGGAAAACGTACGCGAGAGGGGAAAAATGGGCGACGGCATTGTTGACCGAAATACACGTCGGAAAGGCGATCCCTGCACCACTCGCTCGATGAGAACATGCCGGATGGAGAGAAATAAAACGTTTTCCGTGCCTTTGGATACCTTGACGCCCTTGACGGGTTTGTTGTATACCCCCGCGGTGGCTTCTTCGAGGAGCTTGTCCCCTTCGACGCAAAGATCGAGGATCTTTGCTCCCTCAACAGAGAGATTGATGAGTTTCTTCATGACATCGTTGACGATGTCGCCGGCGGTCTGAGAGATCCAGTCGTAATGATCAGAACTCCTGAAGGACGATGTAACTTGGTAAGGAATGGTTTGGGCGTACTTTATATTTAGTTATATCAGCCTCCGATATCAATCGCGGTTTTTCAGCTGGTTTCGGGGCTTCAGCCATGGTTATCCGCGTCGATGATATGCAAAGGTGATCGTGCGAGGGAGTAGAAGAACCTGCTCCACGATCGCGTTAGCAGAGGCTGAAGACTGTCCTAATTTGGTAAATCTCTTGAATCAAGATATGATGCCTAAAGCAGGTCGGCACTGCGACCCTTTCTGCTCCTGAATATACCTACAGACTACTATACAGCTTGGTTATGGGGGTATATCGTGCCATAAAATGTGTTTTCTAAATGTGCCCTAGTTTCGTCTTGTCCCAGGAATCAAAAATCATAGCAGACATCAAAATCATCTTCCACGTCCTCCATTCGTCGTTGCGACGCCGTCTTTGAGGCATACGAAGCCGCGCAATCTTCTGCACAATTCGACCTTTTCTTCATATTCAGTCTCATCGTTCGGAGGTAGGGAGTTAACCCAGACACGCCACTCGGGGGGGTTCCCAAACGGTTCACTCCAGGACAATTCAGAGCGAATGCTTCCTCGTAGAGAAGTACGATCAGCCATATCACTTCAACGCACGCCTATGGTTAGTTTCGAGATGGGTCAGGGCAAAATATTACTTACTTTTCCCAGTTGATCCAGTCACGCTCAAAATAATCGCGGAGTGGATTCGTCGTAGACTGAGCCTGATCAAAATGCTTCCTGAGGTACTTTTCTTGAGCCGATCTCACGAGCGAAGGTATCGAAGGATCATGCCCATAAAGTCTTTCGTAAGCATACCATATCGAGTCTTTGCATGCTGAGATGGTCCGAACAGTCCGTGCTAAATGCATGGAAGCCCACAATGGTACAACCCTGTGAGAAGATTTTGGGTCGGCCGATGGCGTCCTTTCGTCATCTGATTCAGGGAACGTGGCTGACGACAAGGTTCGGAGCTCGAACAAGGCATCTGGGTCAATGAGGTCCGGCAGTTCAGCAGTCGGCTGAGCACCTTGTTGACACGAGCTCGGCGGAAGGGGGACCTCGAGTGGTGAGTGAGTTCGAATCTCGCGAAACCATGCACCGAGATGGAAAGGCAAAATGGAGAGAAGGTTCGGTGTGAGGAAACTGTCGCTCAACATCTCTTCCCATGCGCGCCTGATCCTGCCATGGTCTCGAGGGTCTGGAGGTGATGGGTGTCTGAAGTCTCCGCCACGCGCTGCAAGTGAAAGCGATGACAGTGAAGAAGCAGACAACAGATCCGTGCGACTACTCTTGGAGCTGGTTCCGGTGATGGAGGGGTCCGACTTGGTGAACCGGGTATGATTTGATACAGCGGTATTCGAGCTTCGCGGCGAGCTGTGCGCGGATGATTGCCCGCTCACCGCCGTCATGCCCGAATATGGCGGGACTTGAGACGGGAAGATGAGGTCCTCTTCAATAATCTTACGCTGCAGGTTAGAACAGACATATAGGCGTGTGAATATTCGTTTCCCACCTCTAGAACGCCGTTTGGACTGAGCACCCGCGAAATTTCCTGAAGACATCCGACAACGGAAAATTGATAAGTTACGAAAGGTGTCAATATAATGTCATGCTTACCGCAAGTACGTTTCCCCACTATCCGTCGGGAAGTAATTTGTTAGGAACGAATCAGGGGAGTAACATGGCAATACAACCGACGAACCTCATCTTCCGGGATATGGAGACCCATGCGGACCATCCTGACGAAATCAAACTGTCCATCAAGAAAGGGTAGCCCATCAAGGCTGATAGAATTACATGAGCAGTTGTCTGAATCAGGTGGTTCGAAAACATTACAGGTTGCCATGAACCCATTTCAGCCTGCGGGATAGGCTTTTGTTTAGTATGCTGAGCTTGGGCTGCAGCGGCTGTACATCGAAGCCAACAATCGTGCTACCCTGAGAACGCGGTGTGAGCGGAGGTGGTTGGGTAGCATGACATCAGACATGCCTGCCATTGTTTGGCAGCCTCGATGGCCCAGAGGCCACGACCACACCCGAGGTCGAGAATGGTTGCTGGAGGTCCATCGAAATTGTGGAGCGTTAGACTTTGACAGCATTTTGTTATGAAGATGTGGTCCCAATGGTCACTAAAAGGTGAGGTCAGCATGTTGCGGATGGTAGGGAGTCAGAAAGGGCCTGGACTCACAAGTTTACAATGTCGTTGGTGTAGGTGAGCGGCGAGATGATTTCGCCGGTGGGACGTCGGTGTTCTCGATGAAGCCGTCTGTCGACGTCCTTGATTTGGGGAATGGCCACCATATTATGATGGTGGTAAAGACAAGGGCATCAAAAAGACTGTGGGGAAGGAGACATGAGAGTTGGCCGTGACGGACGAAGAGTTATTTAAGAGTGAGGATATTACGCACACCTAGGGCCCGGCTAACTGGTTGGAAGATGAAGCACGCTAAACTGGCGCTATATAACGGCCTGCGTGGGGTAAGCGATCGTCCGTAAAATTTTACAGTACACACTGGATAATGGCCGCAGCTTCTCCCTGAAAGCGATCTTGGGCTTTATACATTCTGAGTGGCAGACTAACAGGGTCATCAATATCCTCCGTCGCTTGGCACCGCCGGAGCGTCGTTTAATTTAATTTATTTAATTTCCCCACACAAAATTCTACAATTGCGCTATCCAGGGTCTCTATTGTTCCGGGGTCTCTCGCGGGACAGGTCGTCCCCGTATCTGGCACCTCCGTCCTCGTTCTCAACCATGCGCCTCCTCGCCGCCGCTGCCAGACGGCACTCTCGTCTATCTCCCCGCTGCTCCAAGGCCGCCTCCTCGTTAGCTGCTCGGGAAAAAGACCCCCAGCTCGGCGACTACCCTGACCTGCCATGGCAATCCAGCCAAACGCTTCCCCCAAGAGGCTGGTGGGACCAGCAAATGAGGCGAAATTTTGGCGACCCCGTCAGTGTTCTCGTGTTCCGTGCGGAACATGACGGCTCATTGAATAAATCGCTAGGTTCCGGAATATGAAGAGGTTTTGTCCATGTGGGGCCCAGATATTTCGGTTGTACCACCTCGGACAGCCTTGTTCCAATTTACTCTGGCCGCTTCTGCCTTTGTCGGCTTTGGTTTCCTCTGCAAATATGCGCTCGTGCCGGATAGACCGACCGTACCTCGGGAGTATCCGTTCACCGGCCTCGTGAAAGAGCTAGGCGGCCTCGAAGAGAACAAGGTGTGTGTTGTACAGCATGAAATTTTCGGGTCCCAATTCATTATTACATAGGCAAGGGAAGAAACCGAGGATGGCGAAGAGTAGTAGGCTGTGTAGCATTGCGCGTACCTTGGCATGGATGTTATCTGTCCTTGTCAAACCAATCAACTTTTTTTTAGAGCTACATACCCGGAAAACGAGGGTTCCGAAGGACGTGATCGTTCAACGTTGTTAGCCCTTATCGCTACACTCTTCCGTCCGAGTTGCTGTCAAACGGTCCCCATAAATCAATGTACTAAATCCCAAATTATATATAGGCCATCATCATTCTGAAAACTGATCGCTAGACACTGCGGATTCTTCGGCAAGGCATGTATCCATTTTCTTTTCAGGCTCCGGTCGACGGCGCAATTGGACTGAAAGAGGTTGTGATGGAGTTAGGCTTGCTGGCAGTACCTCTCCTCTGATGCTTTCCTCCTCGCTCGATGCCACATCAGCGCCCATTCTCGTATCTTTACGCCCCGCACGAGCCCTCTTGTCTTTGGTCTTCCCCGTCTGACTACTGGCCCTCTTCAGACCCTTCTTCTCCTTGTTTGATACCGTTGTCCTTCGGCGTTTTTTCGATGGTAACCCTGTTTTATCCTCGGACGAGAAATCACCATCTTGGGACGGCGCAGGAGACCCCGTATTACGACCTTGTATTTTCGCCCGCTCTTTACGAAAATCGGAGACGACCTGTTGCAGTCGCTTGCTGGCGTAAGCTTGCCGTCTTCGGGGTGCGTGTGATCCGGCTCCAGAATCTACTTCCAAGAATGCATTCAGGCTTCCTTGCCTGTTGGCGGAAGTGGCCTTATGGACGCACGTGCTTATCAACAAATCGTAACGACCTTAACGGCACCGGGAACCTTACCTGGTTACGCCGGCTCATCTTCTGGATGATCGGTAGCAGTAAATCGTCCACCTTGATCTCGTTCCAACCCAGCTCCTCGTGCAGGAAGCTAAGTATATGCACGACTGATGAGTATTAGTACTTCTTTTAGTTCAAGATCACACACTGTCGAAGTGCATCAAGGTCGGGCATCCCCCACTTGAAGGGTTCCTCGGACGAATCAACAGTAGGATGATAGTAGGCGTCTCTCTGTAAATTTGACAGCTTGAACAAATCGAGGTCACCGTCGAGATTGGGGCGCCCACTTACAACGAGGGGATTTGGCCATTCCGTTGACAGATATAGATCCCTGAACTTTCTTTTCTGCCGTCGACCAAATTGATCAGTCTGTACGTAGACCCACACGGAACTTTCAGGGCAGGTACCTACAAATCGCTTTCTGAACTTGGTATTACTGTCTTCTTCTCGGTCCCGGCCGTTCTGAACCTTGGTCCACCAATCCTTGAATTTGTGAAGGCCATCTTCTCCCGGAAACTCTTTCATAAGCTCCATGGCTACAACAGGGCCGACTCCAGACAGCCCCTCCACGTAATCGCTACCTAGGAGATACGCCAAGCGGACAAGCGTGTCACGCTCGAGGCCAAGTTCCCGGACCAGATCTGACAGCAAAAAGCATTCCACTGTCTTGGATTGGTTGAACATGTTCTTGTAAACTCGCGATCCCCCGAAGAGAAATACATCGGAATCATCCGTGATGATACCATCCACCAATCCCAAGGATACTAACTCAGCACATTGCGCTTCTGCTTCCATTGGAGCGGTGATATATGGGATCCCGAATAGGCGCAGCATGAGCTAGATCCATCAGCGTGCCAAAGGCTTGTAAACATCGAAACGGAACACATACCATGATCTGGGAGATCATGTGCTGCGTTATGTCTTCTGAATCCCGAATCGCCGCTTTCTTCTGTCGATTGAGCTCCCTGATCTCTTCATCTATCTCGTCCCTGACGGCATCTAGGTCTTTCCCTTTCATCTGAGAGACGAACCGGGCAAACTCTCCTGCTTCTTGATGGGGATCCATTTCCTGCGCAGCATCCCAACCTTCTTCCTTCTCCGTTTGATGTTTAGCAACGGATTCGTCATTCGCCGAAATTTCACCTATGGGAGAAGGTGACCGGGACCACTCGATTGTCGAGCGGTCGCTGTCCTCGTCTAACACATCAACTATGGGAGGCGAGACCGTCGGCTTCGGAGATGATGGGAGGGGCAGATTAAATGACACATGAGGAACAGTTTTTTTCGCATAGTCCTCACGGTTGTCTCCGTTGATGTGCGGAGGTGGAGATAGTGCTGCAGAAAAAACACTGCCCAGAGGTACAGAGGCGGGTGGGGGCACGGCTATTTCTTCCATGTCATCATCAACATCCGATTCGGCAGCACCAGCAAAATGGTCTGTCAAAATTCTATCTGCATCGGGGGATAGACCTGATGGTTTTGAGAGCGGTGTCCTCGGAGATTCTTCCAATGACCTTGCGGCATTGACACCCTCCGTGCCGTCCTTGTTGGGAGATAGCGCTGAAGATAAAGGTGCTAAGATCTTTTGAGACAATAATAATGACGGCGTTCCAAATAACGATGATGGAGCGGTCTGTTGAGTATAACCTCCTGAAGTCCGACGCGGAGGGCCGGCGCCCGCAATAGATAACGCTGTCTCAAGTCGAGATGGGGAAGCATATAAATCATCGTCATCATCATGCGAGCCGAGATACACAGAGGTTAGCGAAGTTCGACCGGCAGACCCTTCAGCGGATTGTGGTCCCATGCTCCGGCTGGACGAGGGCTTTGCTGTATGCAAGTTTGTTTGAGTCAACGAACGCTCAGAATCAAGTGAAGCCTGTATAGCCATAGCAAGGTTGGGATCTTCATCATCAGAGTCCGGGGGGTGGAACTGGGGCAGCTCATCCTCGTCAACCATGTCAAACAACGGCTGTGGTCTGATGCGCTGTCGTACTGGTTGAGATACCGTGCCCTTTTGCGATCGCCTGTCAATTGCAGACAAGGCCATAGTTTGCTGGTACTCCCGAAGGTCCGGATCGAACGGAACAGTGCTTGGTCTATGAAACTTCATCAGCATCCGATCGCATAACAAGTATATAGTGTTGTACATGCTGACTTCCTCCATCTCCATATCACTGTCGCTGTCGTTCACGGGAGTATCTTTGTCTATCTCAATAGGCTTCGCCCGAGTACCTTCGTCTCGAATACCGAGGACCCAACCTCCGTCTGCGCCTTCATTCTTGATAAGGAGATACTCTCGATTGCGTTCACTGGCAATACGGATAGGAATGGTGATATGAGCCTTGCCGATACTGTCTGTCGTCATCAGAAGCTGTTGCGTGAGGGCGTTACGTTGCTCGAGGTTCTTGATTTGCTCCCTAGAAAAGTCCAACGGCGTGCTCGCCTTCATGAGCATATTTTGTAGACGCTTGTATGACGTCTGTCTCGATTTCAAACGAAGATCGCCCACGATCTCGTATTGCACTTCCGTCGGGAGCTCGCGAAAAGCGGATGACGCGACGTCAAAGTCTTCTGGACGCATTTCCTCGATGAACGCACGCAATTCTTCCTCGGTGGCTAAACGAGGGTCTGGCGCCTGTGTGCGTGTCGCTTTCGCAACACGTTCCTCCATGTTGACCTCGGGCAATTTGTACGGATCATGGTCGTGGAACCGATTCTTCTTCGAGGACGGTGGCGAAATGGGCCCGGTTTTCTCTTTCTTCGGCGCGGGTGTCTTGACCGCGGAGCCGGTGATGTCCTGGAGATAGACCGTGTTCTCGTCCAAAACAACAGGGCCCGAAGGTGCCTTTTGTTTGCCCTTGGATGACGATGGTCTGACTCCGCTGACATGAACGCCCTATCTACACACCGAAAATATCGTGCGTACCGTGGAGCCTGAGCATGCACGAGCGCTTCTCGTCGCATGTGTGCCGCTAGAAGTCTTTCCGCAATCTTAGCATGGCTTGCAGCAGCCCCGCTCTTCTTTTTCTTGCGCTCAGACTATTTTCGGGAGCCGGCGTCAGAAACGCAACCAAGGGGGGCACGTCGGAGGACGATACGTACGATCGTATTTCGCTTCAACGCCGGGGCACCCCCGTCAAAAACGAATACTGGACGGATGCCGTAAAACAGGAGCTTGGATATACGACGCAGAAAGCCCAGGACGTGCGCGTTCACGAGGGCGCGACCCTCCTTGTCGCGCATGGTGGCCTGGAATTGGTAAATCCATATACTCGAGTCGATCGCGAGGGCCTTTCCCTCGATAGTTTCAAGCCTTTAAAAACTGTTTGTGAGTAAGAACAAGGGTTATGCGATCTGGTGCACGCACGGGACTGGGCGGCCAACGGGTGCAAGAAGACTCCAGAGAGATTTAACACCCATTCTCCGGGATCACGAGTGCTAGTGAGTGTTGAAAGGCTGAGGCATTTGTTGTGGTCGAACGTGATAGAATTAGTCACCTTGACAAAGTGGCACAACTCGTGTATGCATAGCAATCCACTACGACAGAATACGACGATGCGGAACATTAAATCGAAATGAACGCTAAACTTAAGGGATACCCAAAACACCAAAACATGATACCGAACGATAACAAGCAAATCGAGTCATGAAAACTCTGACAAGCGGACGAGAAACCAAGGCACGGGCCGAGCGTCATGAGTTCAGTTTTTAGGACTATCGCGAGAACGGTCAGGCGCATCCACAGGACGTAGTCCAGCCGGGGAACCTTGTCCAGCAGAGCTGTTGCGCGACGAGTGATTTCCGGGCCGAGATTGGCCGCCGAGAGCACCAGGGGGCCGCAGGTCTTGCATACCACCAGGCGAGAATCGTGGGTCAAAGGTAGAACCACCCGTCATTTGCATTCCCATACCGCCCATACCTCCCATCATGCCCATACCACCACCCATACCTCCCATCGGCATCCCTGGATTCATCATTGGCATCCCCATCATAGACATCCGAGGATCAAAACCCATACCACCTCCTGTCATCATTGGAGCCATAGGTGACGGTCCATGCATGCCATCACCACCGGTTGAGAAGGCCATCATAGCTTGTTGGTAGGCTGCTTGAGCCGCCTGCTGTGCCGCGAACATGTACGGTTGACCACCATAGCCGGACATCATGTTGGGATACCCCATGAACCCTCCTGCCATCATCGGGTTGGCTTGTGGCATCCCAGTCATCATCGGATTCATGGGCATCATCTGGTTCATCATTGGATTTCCCATCATAGGATTCATGTTCATCGGGAATTGGCCAGTAAACATGCCGGATTGAGCCATCTCCAATTGTTGGCGCTGCAAGTCGTCTATTTTCCGCTGGCGATCTTCAGCGAGTCTCTTCTCTCGTTCGCGCTCTGTCAAGGCCGCACCGACACCACCCTCACGTTTGCGTTCACGTTCATGAGCAGTGATGGCTCCAAGGAGACCAGTCTGAGGGGGCGGGGGTTTGTTTGGAACGTTAACCAAGGATGCACCAGCTTCGCGTGCAAGCTCCTCTTGTCGTTTTGCGGAACGGTCTTGTTTATCATGGAAGCCTGTGGAGAGTAAACCATGCGGCGTGAAGGCCTTGGTGATGTTGTGAGACGCAGGCTCGAGCTGTATAAAGGTATCTCTTTGCGGTTGGAGAGACGCCTCTTGGGGTGACTGATACGCCCCAGGTTGACGACCACCATCGAGCACTTGTGTCCACATACTATGCCGCGGCGGTGTCTGCTGAGCGAGTTCAGAAAGGTGACGGGCTGCGGCGCTGTCGTCGGGGGTCCGCGGGCGTTGATCATTGGCAAACCGTCGTTGAGGAGGAGTCAAGGGGCCAAAGTAGTCGTCGTTCGTGCCAGGGGGACCTGATTGTAGTCATCAGCATGAGATCGCGAAATGAAAACTAAAATCACCTTGCGTTTGCGGTCTCGGGACAGGTGGGAGACCACGAGGATGCCGCAATTGAGCATACGGGTTAGCATCAGTCGCAGTTGCGACCTCGGCTGGCGATTGCGTGCGACTTTGAGGCCGGAGAGGTCGAATCGACGCGCCAGCAGCCGGTGCAGTTGTAGATGCAGGTGCAGGTGCGGGGCTGGATGCGTGGATGGAAGGTTGAGAGGGCCGTTTGCTACCTGTAGTTGAAGGCTCATCGTCTGAATCAGCATCCTCCTCTTCCTCTTCCTCCTCTTCCTCCTCTTCCTCCTCCTCTTCCTCCTCCTCGTCGCTGGATTCATTCCAGGCCGACACTCTTGCAGTTGACCTTCCGTTCGCCCTCCCAGGCCTGTGAGCGGCAGCCTGTTGTGCCGCTTGTTGTGCCTCTAATCTCGCTTTGCGCTGCACTGCCTGCCTCGACGGCGCGAACGTGGATCTGTACTGTCCAGCGTTGTCTGGGCTCCCGGCGGCTGACAAGTTCTCTACTGGTTGTGGCGGCGGCTGAGAACGTGGAGGTGGCGCTTTTACAGTGTCCCCTGCGGACGTGCTTGGCGTGGGCTGTTGTTTTGGAGGCGCGGGAGCGGCATCAACGTCCAAGAACGACAGCGCAGCAAGGGCATCTGCATTCGCGTCATCTAGGTGATTGTTCTTTGGTGCTGATGCAACGTCGAGGTCACCCTGGCCGGACATGGTGTCAGTGTCGCTGTCGGGTGCTCTGTGATGATGTTGCTGCTCAGGTGAAGAAACTGATGAGGCATCTGGATTTAGTACTCGGCTAGCGCCGCTACCAGTGAGAGCACGTGCGCCGGAAGGTTTACGCCCAAGCGCAATGCGGGAACAACTAAGCGAGGGTTCTAATCCCACTCCGCTTCGCGCAGGCTGAGAGGGAGAACTTGCACCTGAGAGAGGCGTGTGTACTGGTCGGCCAGATTCGGATATAGAAGTTGAATCCGACCTTTCTGAGATTGTCGTGGGCACTCGGCGTGGCGGGGCTGGCTTTTCGTCGAGTTGCTGCATGAAGAAAAGTGCATCTGTGAGGACGCTCTGGGAGTCTGCCGGCGGGGGTACCGGAGTAATTTTTGAAGGGCCTGGAGACAAAGATGGCGGAGGCGGTGACATAGGTTTATCAGGTACAGGGGGGACCGTGGTTGAGCCACTGCGAGCCAGCGACCTTCCGGGTGGAGAGGTCAAAGATTGAATGGCTTGCATGGCTTGAATAGAGGGTAGATCCTTGTCCAACATAGAATGGGGGGATGTCAATATCGAGTAGGATGGAGAGCTAGGAGGAGATCTTGGTGACCTCCCAGGCGAGCCGGCAGGTCCAGGTGACTGGATCGTAGGTCCTTGGCTTCCGAGAGTAGGTGAGTGCATCGACATACTTGAATTTGTCGAGAACGAGGGTGATTCGGGCGAAGTCAATGGCGAAAAGGGTAGTTTAACGCCCATGATCTCCGCAACTCCACCAGAACCTAAAGTCTCCTGTGATTTCGCCGTACCATTCTCCGTACTTGGTGTCAGTTTCGAGTCGGGACGAGATCCAGTACCCTTTCCAAAAGAGTCGCCACTGAGCTTGCGAGACGTCCCATTTGTAGGAGGGGGGCTCGACGCGGTAGGTCGGCCGAGTATCGAAGAGCTATCACCACTCCCGTGTATGATGGAAGCAGCGCCTGCCATGAACCTTGAAAGAGGTTCATTTTCATCTGACTCCGACGTTTGTTGCTGAGACCCATGAAACTGATCGGTCGACAATGAAGGGCCCGGTGCTCGCCCCAAGTCTGTCGTCGCCTCATGGGCACTGTTGAGCTCCGTGATAGGTGTCAGTGTACGGCTAATATTTGAATCCAAGGTACGAGGTTGGGAGGAAGAGTTGTCAAAGTCGAGGGAAGGTAACTGGGGAAGTTGCAGGGTTTGTTCTGCTGTTTGAGTAGTTGGAGGTGTCGGCAGATGGTGTTGCTGGGGAAGTTCACTTCCCAGGGACAAAGGAGGGAGGGCAGGGGGACCATCCGGTCGTGACTGGGTATCAGTTCGAGGCAATCGTTCCCGCAGCACGTTCAATAGACGAGAGCGAATAGTTGACGTGCGATCGTCCCTTGGATCTATTGTTTCTGCGACCTCTCTATCCAGGAAGAGAAGCTTCGAACACACATTAGTTGGAAGTTACGACAGTTAGGTTGAGCCTTACATCTCGAGCAGGCCCAACGGGATAAGCGAACATCATCGATACCGGATCTCGGGGGTCCCATACATAGGGTTTGGGTCGTCCATAGAGCTCAAAAGCATCATGAAGCGCTGAGGAGAAATAAGCGGGCGGGCAAGCATGAAACAAGAAGACCCACCAACAAGCCATTTCAACATCTCCGACGCTTGTGTGTTTCCAGCCTCGAGCTCTGGCATGACGAGTAACCAGCCTTCCCGTCCTTTCATGCCACCCGCCGTTTCTTCATCGCCGAGCAAGCCTTCTAGCTTCATCAACGTACTCCGATTGATTAGCTCCGGACGCTCGGGATACACTGCGAACGCCTGAGTCATGTCCTTGAGCGATAGTAAAGGCTTCTTCTTGTCCTTTGGCTTCGGTGACGCGTAGAGCGACAGTATAGGACGCGGTGGTAGATCCTCACCCGGGTCCCGTGAAAAGAGAGACATGCGCTTCTTGCGAGCATTATCACCATTCGATGGACCAGGGGTCTCGGCGTGCGATGCAGCACACACCACCATCCACATGCGTTTCCAGTCAGTCTGCCCAGCGACACGAATGCGTACCCAGCCTTCCATGCGGCCACGATGTAGAGTTGTGTGCGTGTCCCTGCCTGCGGGGATGAATTCGTTCTTTAATATTTGACCAAGGCTGAGAGTAGTAGAGACCGTACCACCAGGTAAAGTTATTCGTATCAGATGGGCCGTGTATATCTCTTCGAGTCGCGACTTTTCCCAAGCTGAAAGTCGAAGTGCGGTTGCCCATGCTATCAACGCTTGCGTTGATGGGCAGCTGAATAACAAGAGATTTGAGCCGGCAGTATTGAGGGTAAGCACGTTCGTGAATTTTTGTGGTTCCTGGTCATCCGAAGCAGGAACTGTGATAGAACCAAGAACTTGTACGAACTATGACCACAGTCAATCGGGCACGCAGACATTGGGAGACGGACACGCACGGCATCTGTTATGTTGAAATACGTTGGAGGGACCTCCCTGCCTTCCTTGTTTGCCTCTTCTACGTCACGCATGTCCCATATACTGAGGGTTGTCCCACCGAGCTGTGCCCAGACGTTGACCCAGCCATCGTCCTTGAGTGGCCGTTGACCGTCTGGCTGCCTCTCGAGGCGTTTTACAAGAGGGCCGGAAAAGTAGACCTTGCGAGCATGGGCAAGGGTCAACTGGACGACAGAACGGATTTCGGGGTGAAGCGACGTCGGAGAAGGTTGTGTTCCGGCCAACGATGACCTTCTAACCGTGGCCGACTGTTGTTGGTCCAGCTGCTGGTCTGTGTGGGGTCTCATTGGACCGAGCGACATCGATTGACCCATCTGAGGCGCAGGGCCACCGAATTCAGGTGACGGGGCACCGTTTAGGTCGCTGGTGTTGGTGTTGTGAACGGGGGTGGATGGTGTAGCGTTAGGTGATGTTTCTGGGTGGTGTGGTCTGCTGCGAAAGGAGAAGAAGGACGAAGTACGGGCATGAGATTGAGCCGTAGAAGGCATGGGCCGTGACTGGGTGGTGGGCTGGTCGTCGTTTGGATTATCTTGTGCCTGGGGGGGACCGGAATTGTCGTTGGAGGGTCGTGCTGAAAAGTCGTGTACAACTTCGGCTCGGCCTGGGCTTGCCTGTCTGAGCTGCTGCAGCTCTGCGGGAGAGATAAAACCGCGATGACGACTGTCCCACTGTGGGCTGGTGGAAGTCATGAGCGAAAGCAAACTTGTATTCGAGCACTGCCAACTCAGCGAGCTTCACTTTTGAGGATCGTCGCGGGCCAATGCGCGCACCGACGACTACTTTAAATTATCGCCCTGTTTCTCACCGCCGCGCTCATATCCGCCTCTTCCTAATTCCACAATGAACGCCCTGTAATCACCAGCGTGAGATCAGACGCCGTTCATCGGTCAGGATCAACGATGTCCCCCGTCGTCTGCGCGACGGACGAGTCATGGTGAACAGCGAGAATGCCTCAGCATCCCAGGTACGTTGCTAGCGATACCGTTAACCGCGGTCAGCGGGTTTGGTCTGATTAACTATTGTCTAGATCTAACAAACGTCCCAAGCTTCGCGGACTCCGAGTAACTCGCGGGTAAACGCTTCTAGCCTTGATGTTGATTGCCCTGTGCCACGCGTCCAGAATTCTAGAGCGTGACAAGGGTTGCAAGTTCAGGATCGATGAGTAGACTAAGATACCTCTCTCAACTCCGTGCTTCCACCCGTGGAGCATGCTCGTAGCTGTCAAATCCCAGCGATTTTTGTATCACATCATCTGCCGCATCAGGTTCGAGGTGTCCTTTGACATTTCGGCGAGCCCTAGAAACGACGGACGATATCAGCAAGAACGTGCGTCAGACACTGAGGATTCACCTGAAAAATGTGTAGCTCAACACAATGTCATCGATGTTACGGCACGAGGGATCATCCAGCATGTCTTTGTCTATGAAAAAGAGAAGCGGCATGTCGACTTCTTCGCCAGCGAGGAGTTTTTGCTCTTCGAAGCAGAAGCACTCTACTTTAGAAAAGTACGGCGCAACCTGACACATGGCACGGCTTCGTTAGTCCGTCGTTGTAATATAGAAATATGGTTGAAACGCACCCGATCAGGGGTCACGTTGTACGTTGCAATCCCGATGACGTCCTTTTTACTCTCATTTTTAGCTCTGTAAAACGCTAAACTCGATTCACCGAGCAACACGTCGACATATTTTTGCTGTGGGAAGAATTTCCAAGGTATCGTTTCCGAACGGTCTGCATTGAAATGTACACGAATACGTCGCGTTCCTTCGACAGGCACAAGTCGAGAAGGGTCGAAACGGCCAGTTGATGTAGACACGACCGAGGGTGTACCAGCGAACCCTGTGGCCGCACAGAACATGCGGTAAAGCGGCACGGCCGCATAGGTCACACCTATTCCCAAGACAATCTGTAGACAGAACATGAATCATGTAAAAGCATACAGTGATTTTTATGGTGCGTACGACAGCAGTACTGTACATGAGCAAATTCCGATTTCGAGTCGCATGGAGCTGCTGACGCGCTTGATGCTGTTGGGTAAGGCGAGAGTGAGGGGGCGAGGAGCGGGTAGACATCGGAGCATTGAATGTTAGTTTCGCGGGCCTTGATGACGGGTTCGGTGAATGTGAAAGCCATGCATGCAGCCCGGTCGGTGTCTGTGACGCAAAACCACGCATCTGGATAGGCCGACAATGAACTGGATACTGTGCAATGTGAGCAATAGTGGAAAGAGATGGAAACGACTTGCCGGTGTAAACTGTAAAATCCTTCTCAATTGGCCATTTGCTACGAACCTGGCCGACATGTCGATGACGATCGGTGTACCGGTCGCGTTAAGTCCCGCTCCGGTATACAGGTGTCACGTGACCCGACAGGATCCAACTTGAAAGGACTCGCGTGCTTGACAACCTCCAAGTGCACACTCCATGTCAGATCCATCCAACTCCAAACCAAACTCCCGACCTTCCTCGTCCAAAAACCCGTCGCTCAATGCACAAACAGACCTCGAGTTAGAGCAGCTACTCTCGAGAGAAGCATCCGCGTTCCAACGTGAGGTCGAAGTAGAGCGAATACTCAAGGCATTCAAGCTAAAGTGAGCTATTCAATCCGCATGGCCAGCGGCATGCCTGATAATGGCGTTATACAGTCCATATGATATTCTCGACCTCGACGAAACCGCAAAGCCAGAGGACATAAAGCGCAAATACCGGCAGTTGTCTCTCTGTAAGCACACTCCTTTCTACCTTGATTTGCGATATTATATCAAGAGCACGCTGACGAAATGTGACTGGCTCGATTTCCGGAACTCGGCTGTCCTCCAATGCGCCCGTAACTTGCACGAATTTGTACGTTTTTCCATGCACAGTCATCCATCCTGACAAGACCCCCCACCCGCGTGCTCCAGATGCATTCGATATATTAAAGAAGGTACGCATCTCGCCTTATATTCGCCGTACATTCGTTCTCGGGCCACGACGCTTATCCAACTTGTCTATCTATCCGCAGGCCGAGGCTGAGTTGTCCGACACCAATAAACGAACGGAGCTTGACGCGGCAATCGCTTCAGCTCGCTCAACCCTTCTCCGCGCCCTATCCTTGCCCCCCAACCTCGCGGACGATGATTCGCGTCTAAAGGATCTCGCAAATGATCCGAAGATGAAAGCTCAAGGCTTAACGACGCCATGGAGGATTATGCTCAAAGAGAAGATAAAGGAAGTACTGATCGAGGAGGAAGTCCGGAGGAGGAAGTGAGCGGTAGAGTCATCTCCTTGCGATAGGAATACTGATGTCATACAGGGCGATAAAGATGAATCTTGCCAACGAGGGCTTGGAAGCCCGCAAGAAGGAAGAGGAGGTCGCTACTAGGAAACGCAAGGCGGAGGAAGATAAGGCGTGGGAGGGTACGTGTTCTTCCCGCTGCTTACCGTGTCGAGCTCACCAATTTCCGTCTGAATGGGATCTGGTGATTAGAGTCGAGAGAGACCCGGGTGGACAGTTGGCGGTCGTTCAACAGCGGCTCGAAGAAGAAGAAAAAGACAAAGGGTGCACTCCTTGGATGAAGCATATATAGTTGTTTGAGTTACGGATCGGATTCCGATCATAGACATTGTAGAGCTCAATGTTACCCCTAGTTAAAGCTATCGTTCTTATGCACGCGTCATCAAAAGAACGGACCCCAGGCTGAGCCTGTTCATATTGACCTGATGCTAGAGTCCACGGCATACTGCAGAGGGAATGCGTGGCCGCTAGTCAGAGATATTAATTATATCTGACCAGTCCGGGTCCTCATTCCGATCCATCTGCCTTGCTTTTTTTGCAGGTCTCCGAGCAAGATTTCGAGGTCTACCCTTATCGTGGCCTCCCGGCGCTTCGTCTTCCGACGAAATCACAATTAACGACGGATCACGGAGCAGCCTACGACCCGACGATTGAGTGGATTGTGCGATAGGAAACTCCACTGAGCCGTTCAAAGACGACGCGCTGGTAGCCCTGCTGTGCGTCCTCGTGCTGGCTTCAGCACCGGAAAGGGAGACGGGACATAGAGCTAACTGTTTCGTACCCAGGACCGAACCAGACGGCGTCTTCTTAGCTGGCGCTACGCTCGGGCGGCTATGCGACGTCATGCCTTCCGTTCCGTCGTCTTTGCCCTTGCCCTTTCCTTTGTTATTAGCGCCTGTGCCCAGAGCGCGCTGTTCAATCATGTCCAAGCGTTCAAGGTCCAACTCGTCCACGTTCATATCAAACGAGAGGTCGTCGTAGGGGTCGGGAGACTGCCATTGCTCCGGGACGGCGGGTGTAAGTGGAACATTCGAGGGTAGCCTCGCAGATGTAGAACCGACGGTCGTAACCGGCAATTTAGACGACTCTGGGTCGTCTGTGTCCCAGGTAATGTCAAAATCAAGCTTTAGTTTCGGTGGCGGGGCAGGGCGGGGGGACAGCCCAACGTCGGGAATCGATTCAGGTTCAGCAGAGTTGGCGGTGAAGTAATGAGATGTTTTAACCGAAGAGGTAGATGAGGTTTTGACAGAGGAAGATGAGGTCGTTATGTTGGATTTTTGCAGATTCTGTCTAGGTTTGGAGCTGGGGCCGGTGGCGTGTTTCTCTTTTGACAAAGGGGATCTAGCAGGTATCGGGGCACGAATGCCAGGTCGTTGATTCTCGTACATGTCCATTTCGTCGTCCATCTGAATGGCCATCTCGCGTAGGACGTCGGGATCTACGCCATACATGTCGTCACTATCGGCGGTTGTGGATGGTGGTTGCGCTGCTGGTGGAGGTTGATGTTGGCGTGTAGGCTGGGCTGGTGCAGGTTGGGCAGGTGGCTGAACTATAGCGGGTACCTCGGGTGGGGGGTCTGGACGTCTATGAACGCGTCAGCTCAGTGGCTAGATGTGACGACATTGCAATGAACTACATACCCTAACCGTTTCCTGAGGGAACTCAGAAAAACTTGTTCGCTGTTGATATCGTGATCCTCGGTTCTGTAGCCCTTGAGGATGACATTTTCAGGCTCAAGGAAAGCAATACTGTTGCGAATAGGAGTAGACTTGAGAAACATCTACCAGGAGTAAATGTGAGTGAGCCTTGTGAGATTGAGGAGGACGCACTTTGTATCCGAGAGGTGTCGTGCCCAACTCCAGCTGAGGGAGGGACCTAAATTCGATGGCCCTAAAGGTGGTCGAGCCATCGGAGAGCTCTAATCTGAGCATACCGCGGGGAAACCTGGGGACTGGTCCTTCGTCTTCGTCATAAGGCTGTTCGGCATTCTCTTCTTGTGCCAGGCCCAGGTCTGCCCGATCAAGACGCGTCTGATGCGTGTTTAAAAGGCTAAATGCAGAATGTGCGATTTCTGTGACGCTCTTTATTTCTACGAGCAGCGGGATCGGACCCGTCGTCTTTGTCTGGCGAGGGGCTTGGCGACTGGGCCGCCGAGCGACGGATGGGCGGGGACGAGCTGGATGTGGATCGGAAGCGACGAGCAGAGGGTCGATTCCGGATCCGGGCACTGTCGAGTCTGCGAGATTGGACTGGAGGAGTTGTGCTTCGACGTGTTGGATGAACCGGTCAAAGTCTTTGATTGGCTCGAGACCGAACTCGGACGTGATCCAGTCTGAGCAGTCTGCCAGCCATTCCTGATGATTTTGTTAGCGAGCGCGACGTCGAAGAGAACGCAGACTTGCCTGGTCGATGACTGGCTTCTGGTAATTCTGCGCGATCCACGCTCGGACGCGTTGGTGAGCGGGCATGGAGCAGTGGTCACGTGTCTGACGATGGTATGGTTCGGTCAGTGATGTCGCAGATGCCCCGTCTGCCCGTGCCAGACGTTCGAAAGACGCTCGACAGCTATCTCCGCTCCATACAGCCTGTCCTACTCGCCGACGAGCGCAGCGGAGGGACCCCCTTTGCCGCTGCCTACGCCCGACAGCGAGCACTCGTCAATGCCTTCCTCGACGGCCCGGCCCGGAAGGCGCAGGCGCGTCTTCGCGCCCTCGACAAGGTCTCTCCACACAACTGGCTCGATGACAACTTTTGGATGAAAAAAACCTATCTCGAGTGGAGAGCACCACTGCTCTTGAATTCAAACTGGTGGCTTACCTTTGTGAACGATCCAAATATTCCACCCGAAGTCGTCACCAGCCACGCAGAGGGAATCACTCCTTGGCAAGTTAGGAGAGCTGCCTGCCTGGTGCATGGCGTGCTTGATTTTAAGCACCGGATGCATGCGTGCGTGTTTTCTTCGTCCCCATTTCTTTGGCTCACGTTCGCGACGGGGCAGTCAGGAACTCTACCCCACCACCTCCCGGATAGGTACTATCATGTTTCTCCCCCTCACCTCTGCTTATATGCTGTCCTACCAGGTCTGTGGCTAAGACATACTACTGCCCAGATATTCAACCTATGTCGTATCCCCCAACATTCTTCCGACACGCTTACCACTCATGCGCTTTCCTCTTCGCCCTGGGCATCTACAATCACTGTCCTTGCACATGATTATTACTACGCTCTCCGCGTAGCAGACCCATCGACAGGCGTACCCTTGCACGCTGACGAGATTGAGCGTGGCTTGAGGGCAGTTGTAACTGATGTCCAGTGTCGCCTGCGGAACGGCGAGTCGCCGGTGGTAGTTGGTGTTCTTACAGCAGACGATAGGGATGAATGGTCTCGGGTAAGCATTTATGACGTCCCTCTTTTATGACGTCCAGAACTGATATGGCTCGACCGCCCAACAGAATTATTCCATGCTGATGTCCATCTCTCCACAAAACAAACGCTCGTTCGAAGCTATACACCAGTCTTTATTTGTCGTTTCCCTTGATCACTGGCCGGCCCCTTCCGTACCTGCAGACCAACGTGATAAAAACCTCCCCCTTACGTTCGACATCGATCAAGGTGCTGATGACCCTCCCCGCCCCCAATCAGCTCAGTCTCTGTCAACAGTTCCCTCTGACCTCTTATCTCACCAATATGCGACCCGTTGCTCACCTTCAGCACTCAACCGTTTCTTTGACAAACCTCTGTCTCTCATTGTCGAGCCTAGCACGCGAGCAGGTGCAACGGGCGAACATTCTCCGGTGGATGCATTGGTCCCAAGTGTGGTCTGTGAGTGGGCAGTCGCTGGGGCCAATGGCGTAAGCGTTTCTGGCGGCTTGGCTAATGTTCCGTTTGGGAATGACCATCAAGAGGGTGAATTAGAGGGTCTAGAAGCTGGATCAGGCACACGTTGGACACGGCTCAATTTTGTTTCCTCGCCGTCTATACAGATCGTCATTGATGATGCGAAACAGCGTGCACAAACATTGATCTCGAACTCGGACCATCAGGTATCCTATTTTGAGGAGTGGGGAGGCGAGGAGATGAAGCGAGTGTGTAAGTTGCATTGTCTTTGAATGTATCCTTTCCTGTCAAAGGTTCTCACTGTTTTACCAACAGCATCATACCAGCCTGACGCGTTTGTACAACTCTCGCTGCAGCTGGCATACTTTCAAATCCATCGGTGTTCAACCCCCGTGTATGAAACAGCCCTCACCCGAATGTTCCAGCATGGACGTACCGAGACAATACGTTCGTTCACGACGGAGAGTTATGCTTTTCTGTTGGCATTTGCCGAGTGGAAGGGGAGCAGTGTTGGCCAGATGCGGAACGAAGTGAGTTCACTCAATATTGTGATTATTGACCTTCCTTTGCTGATACCGAACTGCGTTCCTATACGATACTACAGCCTTCACCCCACCTTTACCCTCTTCTCCAGTCTGCTCTTAAAGTTCATTCATCACTTACCCGCTCAGCAATGATGGGACGTGGGATTGATCGGCATTTTCTCGGCCTACGTTGCATCCTCGGTGATGAATGGGCATGGCTTGATGACATTGCTGAAACCTCGTCGGACATTGTCCAAGATGCCTCTTATCAAAACACCAATGCGCAGGGAAATGCGACGTCTCAGGTTGCCCCAACTTCAGTGACGAGTGTCCCTTTGTTTGAAGATGCCGTTTTCAAGAAAAGCCAAGAATGGCGGCTGTCGACGAGTGGTCTTAGTGAAGGGTGGTGGTTTAGGGGAACAGGGTGAGTACGCGCGTCAACATCCCATCTTTCTATGATGACGATGACTGCTGTTCTGGCGCATCGCCTACCAACTACATTAACGTTACTGACAATGGTTCCATCATAATAGGTTCGGATCGCCATATGAAGATGGTTATGGAATAAACTGTGAGCTGTTTATCTTACCACCTGCTTTCGCCTAGTGTTGACCACGAGTTCATCTCTTCTTGTATGTCAAATCTATTCCCCCGCTTCGTTCTCTACATGGGCTGTACCAATCGTCACCCTGTACCCGTAACGGCCGTCATGTCGCGTTTAACGCACAGACCTCATCGGCCCACACAGTATTAGATTCTGTGTGGAATCCAAGCATTCCTGTCCGGCGACGTCGACGCGTGTCTTTATCGAGCATGTCACAAACGCGCTTCGAGACATGAGGGAAATATGTCTGTCGGCCGACAAGAGCAATCAGGAAGGCGAATACGCGTCTACGGATGCCGAACCTGCCAACATATCGAACGCCGGTGCAAACTTCCTGCCGACGGACGCGGTGAATGACAGGAACCGACTACTCGAGGACTCTGTCGTTGCGAAGTCACGACTCTGATAACTGCGGCACTCTTACTATGAACGGAAAGAGCATACAAACGTAGACGAGATACCCGCCCTCTAGATGGGTACTCTGGCATCACCACTCATACCTTGAACATCTAATTCTAGAATAATGAATGTTGCGATGGAATCCATTCATCAAATGCTGAGATAACCACATTTAATAACGTCCACGGCGAGTACCAGGAAACTACATAGCTCGTCTACCGATGGTCGGAGTAGGGCTTTTCATCCACAGGAATATGTGGAGTCTTGCATCCTATAGGGGAGGCAAAATCGATGAACCGACCATCGGGCATGTCGCATGCTGCAGGAAAAAAATTACGAGCGGCATGCACGGGCTCTCAATTTGGTTGGCAGGGGGCCAGACTCGCCCCTCCGATGCCATCGCAATGACAGTTGTCCCGTGAAACAGACCGCTGGCCCAATCAGTACACGCAGCGTCGCAGCTGTAGCGGGTGTATTTCACCGTATCCGGGCACCGATCTAATTATGCCAGTGTCGATGCTCTTTAAGGAGTCCCAATGAGGGGAAGAAGACTGTCAATTAAAACTAGAATTAAAAAAACCATGTCGACAAACGATGGGAGCAAAGAATTCCAAGTCAAAGACACGTTCACAAGGGGGCTGATCAGAACGAAGCTATAGTTAGTACTGGCATGTGGACATAAGTCGTGTATAATTTGTTTGATGAGTACTTATATAGCGAGCGGTGACCCTCGTTTCAGAACGTCGCTGAAATGAGCACCGCAGCCTGCCGGGCTGCAGGTCCGGGTTTCAAGGAGAGATCGAAGAGAAGATGTCTTTCATCCACGTTGCCCAGTCGATTCATAACAGAGTGAGCTTCACAATGTGCGACTCCGCTTCTCTCGTGCAACATGTCGAGGCCGGCTACTGCTAGCAGCCACAACTCTGTTCGAGGACCGAGTCCGATCGGATGCCATGGTCGTAGAGGCCGCAATTACTACATAAAAACAGGGAATTGATATCAGGAGGAATTGGGCGCGCTTCTAGAACATGCGGAGTGGCAATGGGATAAATTTACCTGAGGCACACATCCAGCGATACTACGGTCCAGAACGAGATTTAAGGTCTACACGTATAGGTACCGGTTAATGCATGGCTGGATGCTTGTTGAAGACGGTCAAGAGTTGGCTTGGAGCTGCGATAGCATTATCTTGCCCGAGTCAAAAACATTCAGGTGCCCTCCAGATAACAAAATCTCGTAGGGATATGAGCTACGTCCGTCATACGGGTGCCAGAACACCATTAGACCCTCGCAGATCGCCCTTACCTTTTCTTACTGCCCATATGGGAAAAGCTGTGTGCACTCGGGGTCGTCGAGGGTCTCGTAAAATGTGATCAAATTGGCCTTGATCGCGACCTCCAGTTCAGGAAACGGGTCGGGGTATAACTGAGCGGTCAAGTTAACCTGTCTCTGATACGCATAGCACGACTGGGCAAAATCAGTAGCGGGAAGATAGGTGCACTGGACAAGCAAATTGAACGTACGCTTGCATTGTCCTCTGGATTCACTACGTAGTTGCCCGCACCTTCGTTTCGACCCGGCAGTATGCCAATCAAGCCAAATACCTTGTCAAACATGACGCCAACCTGGTCAAAGCCATATGGGGCCTGACGGCGATAGAATCCATCGGGGTACTTGTGCTCCTGGTAGAAACTCCGCGCATTATTCAATGTGGCGTTGAGGGTCGTATTCGCAGTCTGATTGCTCACGAAAAAGGCAAGGGGAAAGGTTGTTTCTGCATATGCACCTGCGTAGCGGGGAGTATCGAACCAAAAGGTTGGGTTGCGTGCGATAGAGTCGTTGATGCGGAGATATTTATGCAGGGATGCAGATTCCACGGTGATAAAGCCATCTCCAACAAGATTGGCAGTATATACAAGCTATGAAATAGATCGATAAGTAATATAGATACAGGGTAACTTGCAAGTGTACTTACTCCATCGAATAAAGTCTCGTTGAAACTATAGTTGTTCCCGAAATAATAATCTCCACGAGTGGTGCTGGCATCACCTAGAGCGACGGTAAGCGCACTATCGGTGGCATCGTCGCAGAGACAGACTTTACCTTCAACGTTGAGGTGGATGTTAAGCCCGGGAGTGAGTTCATCGTCTGCAGTAGTATTTGCACCAATGCTCATTAAATTAGTTAGATGGTTGCCGTCAACAATGAACGTCTATTTTATTTCCGGACCCAATTCATCAGTTAGCGAGCAAACGACGAGACGGAGAGACATGCCGCGTAAGTAACGAATGAGGCCATGCCATATTCCATGTTGAAACCTACATGTTTCAGATTCAGGCCACGATGAGGATCCTAATGCCATGATCTCCGTACCTTCTTGGACAGCAGTGATGATCTCACCGGGAGTAGTCACGCCGCTACGGTTAATATACTTTGCAAAATAGCCACGTTGGTTGTAGATAAATCGCATCGTCAAGATGAATCACTCACCCCATGAGAGGCGAGGGTATTCAAACCCGGGCATGGTCCACGAATGTCGCCTGGTTGGTCAGGTGTGTATGGGTGGGCTGCATCATACACCAGCTTTGCGAAAGTGTCGTTGATGGGAGGCGGGAGAGGTTGTGGACCGGGTGTACTACTAAAGAACCGGGCTACAGTCCGGGCCTCTTGTGAAGACAACCCTACAAGGGAACGATATTCTGGGAAGTTTGCCATGTGTGGGAACGCCAGTGTATATGTGACGAGCGTAACCAGTACCGCAAGGTTCTGTAACTTCATCATGGACATACAGGGATTGGGGGGAATAGGTCTGATGAAGAGGATAGATCAGCTACCATAATCTTATATGATCAAGAAAATCAGGTAGCACATGCTACCTTATCTTTGGCAGGGCTGCATACAGAATTTCTGATGCGCCGAGTCGGACAAATATTTTCGCCTTGAAACGAACTACTGGCAATGCAGCCGCGATGGCAGCGGTGTATATGATCTCGCGGCGTCTGTATATTGGTGTAACACCCTTTTGGTCACACTGTTGGGGTGAGAGCATGGTGCCTCTACACCACATCCATCTTTGCTATGGCGTATAACGAGTTTTCGACTTTCTATGAGTGTCAATATGTGACAATGTCAATAAGAAATAGGACACACTCGCAGGCAATGTGTTCATGGTATGTCAACCAAGGAGTAGCTAGGGAACCACATACTCGACCACCGTGGCTCTAGATGACTATAGTAACACGCTCTCACTCATGGTGTGATGCATATGCTGACGAGTATCCAAGTGTGCACTCAGACCCTACTATTAGGTGACGATCGCAGTCACCGCAAGCTGGGCAAGTTACTCCGAAGCCATTGAAGCGGGAAGTTGGAAACAGCGCAGAACAATGGAATAAATCTACCTGAAAAAGTGTTCCGACTCGAGCGTTCCGAAAGATCGTCGGCATCCACTGCCATCCAGTGGGCAAAGCATGGCTAACTTCAAGGTCCTGGCATGGCTGGAACAGGTCACTTGAAGCTTTAGTGCACCCGGTGTACTTGTTTTTCGGTAGCGGGGATTCGTAGAAGAGGTGGCAATTCGGAGTATCTGATCGCTGGGAGAAGCGCTGCTGTTTGCACCTTCCAAGCCACGGGTAAGAGCTTCGGCACAGAGGGCGCCGCAAGACGGAACAAAAGGTAGACCAGCAGAGGAAGCGCTGAGTCACTGCTGTCACACTTTAGTAGGATTTGCCATCGGAGGCGGGATGCCCAGGTGCCACCATGATGCAGTCACGGGAGAGTCAGTGTAAGCCCGCTGGCTTATCTAGGTCCCGTCACGGTAGTAACCGGTACATATACCGTCCGCAATACTGAATGCTAGTCATTCAGTATTCTGCCTTTTGGTGTAACGGCTAAGCGTGCGGCGGGCTGGTCCTCTTACAGTCAGGCCCAAATGCAATGTCCACTGTCGTTAACTTCCTCAGTGTGACTACCAATTTACGGCAGGCCTGGGTGACAAGTACTACTGTACATACTTCGGTGGTAAAGTTTTTGGCCGCTTCAGGCTAATATTTCAATCTAGCGTGGCACTGACACTGAAGATGATGAGGCGTAGATCCACGGGGTTGCTCAATGCCTGTCTGACTGACTCATGTTCCGAGGTCGAATGCTACTGGTGTACATATCATTTGAACCACTCTCCTGCCGAGTCAGAGAACGAACGGAAGGAGGCTCTTTGCTAGACAATCGCATAAGTCCCATGCCATCAGCATTCGGATGTGTATGCAGAAGAGTACTAAGATAAATATACATAGATAAGCCGGAAGATTAAAGAACAAACGTGTTGAAAAGAAATTCTTCAGAAAAACGACACTATGGGAGATCAAGACTGCAAGAGAGATGGGTAAACGTCGACACATGCCAATCACAGATCTCACCATTCACGGGCTTGAGTCGACCATCAGTCCAAACGTAGGCGCTTTCGAGATGATTTCGAATTTGCATCGGATATTTCAGCCATCTCTAACCCTCGCTTCGCAGATGGAAGAGACGCTGATGGCTCAGGGCTGTCCTGTAGATCGCGCTTCTCGCCCATGGGTGATGCAGGTGCAGTTTCCGATGCGAAAGTGTTTGGTCTCTCATTATCGCACGCAGCATATACGACACCACTGGCACATACCGACCGTGGCACCTCAAAGTCTCTCTCTCTCAATGGTTGTCCTAGAAGAATTTTACCCATGTGCGTGTGTGTGAACGGTCGCCCTCTGTTTCGAATCGCGAGGAGCGCCATCACGGAAGGCAGCGGCGAGTTCGAGAACGCGATCTCGTTCTCTTCCAGACTTCCAGGAATATTGAAAAAATTCCGCCGTACTGCTTCATCGCTCGACAATTCTTCCCCAGGTATGCCAAGGAAACTGCACAGGCGAAGGTATGACCGGTAGTTTCTGAGATAAAGCTGTCCAGCGAATACATTAAGCTGGTCGACCAGAGCCCAAGGAGGAGTCCAATCGGAGGGAAGTGGAGGGAAGGAATACAGTCTGAGATCGTCGGACGGTTTCATGCACTGGAGCGTGCGGGGTACATACACGTGAAGATGGACATATTCACTGGCTCTAATGTCTGGCATCAAGCGGTCCGCTTCGAATGGGCTGACCAGGACGAGTACTTCGTCGGAATCCCTTTTTCTGGATAGCACCCACTGGACAGGGCGCAGATACCGGTCCATAGTCCCCTTGGTGGATTCGGGTTTGATCGTTCTGCAAAAGTCCGCTGTCGCCAAAATAGATGGGCTCCAGACATCTGTTTCACAAGTAGCCGCGGTGCTCTTTTCGAGCGTTATGAAGATGGGACGAAAGGCGCTGCCGGGATGCAATGAAGGGATAACACCAGTCCTCACGAGGGCCACGACGTCCGGGTGAAGGTCATGTCTTGCAGGTTCTGCCTCAGGAGACAGCTCCGTCTCCCATTCGCACTCTTTCTCGTGGTTGACCTCTCGCTCTTGTTCTTCTTCCATCTGTGCACTGGGAAGTGATAGAACCCCAAGGTCTTTACAACGTTGCTGGAACCCTGGAGCCAGCGCTTGGAAAGAGGCCGAGGAATTGTTAGTTCTGCAAGGTGCATACAAATCTTCCAGCGATTTGAGTTCCGGCTGGAGCCATGCATCGCACAGTTGCTCTGACGTGAGGTCGTTATTGCAGAAACGGGACCATGCGTCATGCCTCCATTTATGGTCCATGCCTTGCTGTGCCCAGTAAGGGGCCCGTTGGTCAATATCATTCCAAGTCTCGTGTATCGCCCAGCATAAAATGTCGACCGTAGTAACTGGAGTGTTCGAATCCTGTTTCGAAATCAAGGTGCGAATGCTTAGATCAACCTCAGGAGGCGCAAAAAACATGACGGAGTGACCATGACCCAGCTTGCGCATCCGCATGCAACCTGAAAATCAGAAACCATGAAATTCGATCGACGAGATCACAACATCAAAACGAACCTTGCACTAGACGATCTTTCGTGACCTTGGGACCCAGCGTGACCGCTGCTCGTGATCCAATAGGCAGCTTGATGTCGGTACCCCTCGTGTGTACATGATCCATGTAGACAACACAACGGTCTAATTGCTCAGAAAGCGGTGATGATAGAAGTAACACAGAGGTTCCACGTCGATTGAGCACCATCAGTTCATCATTCTCATCGAAATAGACAGCACCAGCAGCATCACGGACGATGTCGAGCCAAGCCTTGACCACCTCAATATTGGAGCAATCAAGTATCTGTGCACCAACATCCAACAAAATGTTTATTTCGGGCTTTTGCATGGCCACCATGGCGAGGAATTCGTGCGTGGTCTCTCGTTTACCGTTCTGGTGAATTGCCATGTAGAAGTCATTTTCAGGTTGAAGAAGATATGCGAGAATTCTCGCGCTGGTTCCCTGTTGATGGTCGAGGTCGTGTTGAACGATAGACATCGGTAACAACCATCTACCGTCATTTGTGCCCGAAAATCCTGTCACTTCGTTCAGTAACCGAACTGGTGAACACACAATTATATACTTGCCTGTGGTGACCTTATCCCGTTCCTCTGCCAAGTCCCAGCTAGATGTGGAAAGTTTGAAAGGAAATTCCTTCGCTTCCTTCGGAAAGACCACCCGAGAAAGGTAGAAGTCAATGGCACCCTGATTCCGAGTAAAAAGTGGGAATATAACATGGTCCCACTGTTCCGATGACCTGAGATTGATCTCCCCGAGTGTCCGAAGTGAGTCTGGCAGCGAGTCATTATCGTAACTTCTTGTCCAAAGAGCATATTCTGTGGAAGGGACATCTTGGTCCAGCAGAATTTCGAAAGAAGATCTGAGTTGCTCCTTGGAGAGGCCTGAGTAATAGTAAGAAAGGCATGTGAGAATGATGGTGATATCTGGATGGCCAAACTGTGCGTTTGGCGAAGGCATGTCTTTCGCCACATATGGAACGGCAAGCATTGTACGAGCTCGTGAACGGCCGGAGGACTGTAAATGCTGGAGAAGACCATAGTCGACGCGCCATACCCGCTCCGTCAGAGCAAACAGGAGTGTGTTGGAAGCGAGGAGACCACGGAGAACCAACAATCCACTCCATGTGCAACTGTGGTCAGAACGCTTGGCATACTCCTCTACCCTCTTTACTGTCTCAGGAAGTTGGAGGACATCCTTGTCCGATATAAAACTACGAATTGCATCTCGCAATTCTTGGGAGATACCTTCAAACCTGAAACTAGGAAGCCGTCCGGCCATCACGTCCTCTGTGATCAGTGATACTAAGTATAGACCAACGTTGGAGGTTCGCACGCAGCGAATATAAGGAAATGATCCAGGAGTGCCGCGTCGGTATTCTATGCTGTCGGGGTGGTTTCTTGAAAGTGCTGGGGCGCATTCTTTGACGAGCCGAAGGACCTGTTGAGCGATTATCCATCGGTCAGGATATCCGTCCACATGTTGCTCGGGACCGATCGTGAAAAGTAACTGGAATCGCGGATGAAGGATCTCGTCGCTCTCGTCCAAAATATCTCGGATGTGAGAATCCATCCACTTCTGCAGGGTGAGCAACCTGAATGAGCCGTATGATGTAATTTGGCCATCCGGACTGTTCTCGTCATCGTCATCAGCCCAACCGATGTCGTTTTGGCTCAAATGATGTGCCGACCGGCTGAGCCATCGAAACACGTTGCCCACAAAGCTGTCTTCTGGAAGCTGAAGTCTGACAGTCAGCTCAAACGACCATCAGCATAGCGATACCCATCTTTACCGATTTGAACAACAAGGAGGCCGTGAGACGCTCGTAAAGAGATCTCGGAGCCTTCGACAATGGGTTGGCCACTCGCTCGCTTTTGCGTACTTGCTCCTCGACACTCATCAGTTTCAAAGATACGATATGCTCGGGTTGCACAAGTAAAATTCCACCCTCGCCCATGCACCGCAGCATGAGTTTGTGCAAATAGTCAATCTCGAGGCCGAAATCGACGTTGTTCCCTGGGGGACGGGAAAAGGGGAAGTGATATATTGGCCTATTAGCAAGCCCACCAAGGCGAGCCGCCAGCAAGTGGAACATTTGGGCTGTCAATGCTTTCGGGACAATGACACGGACAGCTTGTTTCCTATCTGCGAGAGCGGCGGCGACGATCGGGATGATCACTGATGATTTTCCTTCGCCCATGTTGACCTGCATTACAGTGTTTCGTCCAGATTTCGGAGATATCATTTCCA
Organism: Fistulinella prunicolor; assembly: GCA_038089875.1. Lineage (NCBI taxonomy): Eukaryota > Fungi > Basidiomycota > Agaricomycetes > Boletales > Boletaceae > Fistulinella > Fistulinella prunicolor. The sequence goes on from JBBPLP010000118.1 coordinate 33,770, forward strand.
TCGCAACTTCTGCCTGAGCACGGCGGATCAAAAGGTTCCCTTGAATCTAATTAGAAGAGATCCAACGTTAGTAGGAGTCACGTCCAGAGGGCATAGACGCACCTGTATTAACAACCAATCTGGGTATTCCTCGGGATTCCATCCGTCGCATCCCTCGTTTTCTAGTTCCCTGGAAAACTCTTCCTCGAGACCGTTTAAAGCAAAGTTGACCAATCTTCGAGCGCGTTGAAGCTGCAAAAGGAGTAAAGCGAACGATACCAAGCATTTCTTCCAGTGTCCGGGGAGCTTGATGGGCGAAGTGGATGCGAGGCATCGCAAAAGTATATCGGCCGTAATCGGTGGCCATTCCCCAAGCTGACTGAGGGCTTGCTGATATGGATTGATCGTTGGACCAAGCCTTTCCTTGAGATTGCCCAGGGCCGTCAAGTAGTCGACTCTGCACTTCAAGTAGTACTCCGTAAGTGAGTCAATGTAGTCATTATCTATCAATTTGTGAGTCATCCGAGGACCCTCTAGAATACGCTGTACGCTTTTTTCAAGGAGAGCGACGTATTTGTGTTTAAATGTGGAGGTCGGACTGGATATGTTCATTGGAAGAGATATGAACAACCGATCTAATTTGGGAGCGTCCTCTGATGACGTCCTGTGGCTGTTGTGAGACAAAACATTGCACTGGGGTAAATCTGGTGCTTGTCGGTCGGAAAACAGCTGAAAGAGCGTGATCGGCCCTGTTGTTTTCTCGTCGAAGTTGTATCGTTCATCCAATTCCAGGCATGGAAGAACGGATGCCCCAAATTCGGCGGGAGTGCGGGTGGTCAAATCCTTACTTCCAGGATAGTCATATTCATCGCCATTCCAGTAACATCTTTTCCGGATATCAGCGTACAAGGCGTTGATTTGAGAATACCTCGTGGAAGTCCGACCAGCTCGGACATCGAGAGCCTTAAGTTGTGTGATCGACCAACACGCGGCAGACTGCAAAAGAAAATATGCCGCCTGAGCACCCGTTTTACCCGTCAGTGGATCTGGCCTATCACAGCTAGTCATGTCATGCAGCTGGACGAGATACTGCATGTTCGTCAGGCTGCCGCTCCCTATCAAGCAACCTAGATCGGTATCCACGTTGTAGCTATGATACAAGGGTTCATCAGCCCCGATATGTTCAGGATAGCAGTCGTGACTTTCGTGGTCCATCTGCACTCGAACACAGTGACTGTAATAGCAACGCTCGGGAAAACCATTCGGTACGAGAACGCGTCTGGGGATGAGTTCCACTGGAAGATGGGTATTCGGCCGCAGAACAAGGAAATGCTCTAAACCGGGAAACGCCCCGACACATTGATTCTCGTCGTACACCATGCCTTTAAAGTCACGGGACTCGAGTTCTCCTCCCTCGTTGACAAAAAAGGACAGCCCGTAGCGAGATAACCCAACGGACAATTGCAGCACTGGCACAGACTGGAGGGAGTCGATGGGGGAAGTGGTGACTAGGAGATCGTTGCACCGGCTCTTGTAGATATATTTGTGATGCTCGTACTTGCGCTCGGGAAAATTGAGACACTCGAAGCACTTCGACACCATTGCCCAGGTTGGGCTCCGCATGTCCACAAGCGCCTCACGACCCTTGTACACATGATATTGTCCAGATGTACAATCGATTCTCCAGTTATCTGGAGATTGTTCCCAGAGCCGTTCGAAAGGGCGTATCTCGATGACCCTCGTTGACAGATTCAACCAGTGAACATGTCCATCGACGAGCGCTGGCGGGAGGTCCCCTCGGAGTTTGGTCGAAGGGATCACCTCGAGGGTATCTTTTGATTCATTACTTTGTGCTTGAATTACAACACTGTCCCCTCGCACCGAAAAGTGAAGCTACAAGTATTTGAGTCGCCATGTTGATGTCGGGTAGCATCGGTACACGTACCTTGTGTTTCGAAGTTGCGGTTAAAGTTGTAAAATCCATTCCTGGCAGATTGGACGGTATGAGGAAGAAGCCTTGCTGCAAATAACAGTCAGATACGCTTCATAACGTGATAGGCAATGTGATATGTACATACATCATGAAACATTTGTCGGTATTCCCGATGATACCTAAGTGCATGCGGTAACCCGCCCGATGATTTACCATCCACTCGAAGTTCCCCATCGAGCAGGTTCAAATGTACTGTTTGCGATGGCTGGCTCACGGTCTCTTTAGTGCGACATGTGAGCCAACGGACGTTCAAAGATTCCATCTGCTCCCATCTTCTTGCGTCTGGCTCGTGACTCGGGAAAATTTTGCGAACTGCGAGGTCGATGGCGTAATCTGATGGATCTACGAGAATTGTATCCCGCAAAACCCCTTCAAGAGCAAGAGAAACACGAACATCTTGTTGAAGGAATAACCGTAGATGTTCGTCAAGAATGCCTGAAAAGTTGACATCACTGAGTGTTTGAGGTACTTGACAATTAATTGGGCAAAAATACCTGGGGAGCGGAGTGCATGTATGATGAGGGCACAAGAAAGTGCAGCATCGACATCCTCGGCAGATTGGAAAAGCTTGGGGAGAGTAACAGAGTCAACGTCGAACGTACTTCGACAAGTAAGAGCCATATCTAGTAACAGGTCGCCGCGTTCTCCGTTTGTGGGCGCCATTGCTAGGTTGTACGACAGCTCCTGCATCCAGTTGAACGTCTTCCTGCGTACACTATAAAGAAGTGCGATGATTCGCGTCGAGACGGTTTCACTGGGGCTCGACGCAAGCACCCGAGTAAGTAGCGAAGAAATAGTGTTCATCATCGTCCCGTCTATCAAACCGGCTCGGACATCCATGCACAAATTCTCAAGCTCGTCTAGAAGGGCATTGCAAAACGAGGGTTCCTGAAGATCTCGATGCCAGATCCAAGTGCCTGTGCTTAAATCGAGCGGTCCGACTTGAGAGACTGCGACGGTAAGGAGGAAATAAACTTGGCGACGGCGAGGGTTGAGGGTTCTGCTACGCAGCCCCTGGAGGATGTTGGTCCACTGAAGCGAGCCACCGCTCCGCAGGTGTCCGAATGCAATGAATTCGTCGAGGGGAAAATCTGTGGGACAATGCGCTTGAGCAGCCAGGACCTCGTTGGATGTGTGAGAGGTGGCTTCCACATATCTTCTCAAGAAACGAAATTTCACCCAGAATAAAGACTCGAGCGAATGCGGCAAAGTTGTGGGTGGCCATATGCGGAGATATTTCAAGTCTTGAAAATGTTTGTTCGTGCTTTGCACCGCATAGCGTAAAGTCTGGCCCTCTTGCGACATAGAAAAGTGGAACCGGACGAAGAGTGGAGGCCCATCACGGTCGACACAGTAACGCCGCAACCCACTGGAAGTACGTGAAAGTAGATTGCCTTCTTCCTCGTCACTAGAAATGGAAGTGTTATCGTTGAAATAATGGAAAATTCTGGCTACTGCAGATCGCCAGATACGAACGCTCGCTGGGCATTGCAGTTCAAAAACGACGACTTTAGCATGTAATGTCAACGCGGGCAATGGTGACAGGGAATTCGCATTCTTGGTAGGCGGATGCCGTGGACCTTCTGGGTGTCCGTTACAGTTCCCCATTACGTCTTGTTCGATGCGAGATTTTAGTTGACGATGATGTGACGATTGATTATAGTAACGGATGGCGAAACTGTCTTCCGTGAATGCATTCGAAAGTACCGACCACCCCAAACGAGATTGAGAATGGCGTGCAGAGAGGTACTGGTATGCACGGGAAAGACGATGGAGATTTGTTGTCCTTCGTAGCAACAGTCTTTCCAAGTATACAATAGGAATTTCAGGGGAATATTCCGCGAGCATGGGGATCTTGTCCACTATGAGCTGGTCGAGCGCGACAAAAAGCTCAATACCTGTTAACAACAAAATGGATTTGCCTTCTGTAGTGGTACTATCTCGGCTGTCAGCCTTCCCCATATATTTATCCATCAAGATCTCGAGACGTGCGCATGCTTCCTCCACATCCGTGACGCAGGCAATCCAGTCGTCAATGCTATGCTCAATCAATTGTTCGATGTCGGAAAGGGTGACCTCGGGGTCAGCATTGTATGCCTCATCAAAAAAGGCCCCGTCCAGTGACAAAAAGTTATCGATAGTTCCTCGATGACGATGGCTGGGATGGAAGGGTATGTCAACGGGTTGATAACTATGCTTCGCAAGAACATTGCAAATGTATTCACGACTATGTTCGAGTGAGAGTTGCGTGTCTCTCACAAGTTCATCCTGGGAGGGATTCCGAAATGGAGACGAGCGGTTGTTCAGCGGTTTACACCTCGCGTCAAGCCTCTCTCGAAGACCAGCACATGTTTTCAGTGCTATCTGTGAAAGCCAGTTAGGAATAGATGGACGAAGCTTGCTCCATCGACGGAGAATTTTGGATGCGATCGAATGAAGAAAATCTGTGGAAAGGACGGCAAGGTTTGGATCCCCTGCAATGATGCATATGAAGAATAACATAAATTCTTTGAAGGATGTTCGTCCGGAAGAACGATCAAGAGACATTTGGATAGCGACCCTGATGAGAAGCCAAAGAGACGAGCGGCGCCAAGAAACATCAAACATGTCACAGTGGACACGATCACGAACACGTTTGACAATGGGAGGGACGTCAACGGTGCAATAAACGCTTTGCATGATGCCCGAACGTAGTGCTGCAAGATACTGTGCATGAGTGGACGAAGGGGACGAAGGGCCGGAGTCGACACTACTAGGGCGACAGATAGAATCGGCGAGTTTGAATTGGAAATGCGCATCGTCCAACATCTTGTTTGGTATCCCGGCCGAAAACCCAGGATATGAGCATACCAGAGGCTCTTCCGTTTCCTCTACAGCGTACTCGGGTGGGGAAACCTCGAATGACTCGAATAACGTAGAGTTATCCCGTCTGGTTAGGATAACCGCAGAATTGTGAGGTCGTACGAGAAACGTGAGGGTGTCTATAGACTGTCAGTACGGACACATAAATAATCGATAACCCATGAACGTACCTCCTGTTTGCATTCCGTGCAACTGTGCGATAACACGGTCCTTTTCTAGGTGCTCAAACCGCAACGACGCCTCCAAGTTATCCAACATCCTTGTGATGCAATGCCACTGAGCCTCCGAGGGTCCGCAAACATGTGTGCTATAAGCATGGGCAGCAGTGCACACTGCACGAGCTAGCGCAAGATCCTTTTCTAAGGTATAGTCGGTTTTCAAAGGGGTGTCAAGAGGAAGAATGACATGGGTGGCAACATAATTAAATAATTCAGAAGTGTAGTCGAGTTCGAGTGAACTTGTCGTTCCGTGGTCGGATTCATTGGCACCGATGGATGTGGTTGGAGTGGTAGACATGGTAGCATTAGGTAAGCCCTACTATCATCCCGCAGATACCGTCAAGTTCAAGCTTTCCGAAGCGAAGATTGGCAATGCTATAGTTGAACGAGTACTAGCAGCCATGACGAAGGTGCGCATACCTCATTAGTATACTACTAGAAGGCGATGACATGCTAGCCCCTTACTACCAGGCTGGAGACGGGTACCTTTGGCATCAGCCTCAGGGTACTTGTCCTCACCCCGCCTCATCTTTGTCCGCTTTCGGATGTTCGCGAGTAGGTGACCGGCGCGTACGTGTGCGTGTGTTCCTTCTTCGCCCTAATCTTCGATCCTATCCTCGCTCGTAATCGGCTTGACCTTCTCCGTTTTTTTCCCGTCCCTGGTGAGCTCATCCGTTCTGGGGCCCTTGCTCGCATTCGCGCAACCTCGCCTCGTCCTGCACGCCCATATCCTCCCCTGTTCTCACCGGCCATTGCCTACTTCTCACTCTCAAGCTGCTATTTCATGTGCACGAGTACGAGCGCGCACACATCGGACATGCCAGTATTCCGAGCGTGTGTGCGCATGCTTGCTCGTACACGTTTACGCTGACCTTCTCGCTTCTTCCCCCCTTTTCTGCTCACATCTTTCTATGTTCGGTTCCGCCGTTCGGGTTCTTCAAATTCGAGGTTGTACCGTACGTGTAATTTATCTCAGTTTTCCTTCAATTATTGCTGTATCGTGTTGCATTCCTGCACGTTGAATTTGTGCTGAACATGATTTTCATGAATCTCACCTGTGCCATTGTGAGTATTGTTCTTTGGACAACCACGTCCATCGGCAGTAACGATAACGCGTATAACCGACATATTTTCCAAAGGTATCCGTTTTGGGCCACGGTTTTATTATGCTCCACCAAAGTCATGCGGCGTGAGCCATCAGGTGCTTTGAAAATAGTACATGGCCCACTCCCCGTTGCCCGTGACAAGCCAGGTGCGACACGGCGATGCGACAATGTAATATTCTATTAATAAGTTCGTCTGAAGCGCGTATAACGGAATGGGCCACCTGGACCAAACCAATGGAATTATAACCCTAGAGAGCCCTTGACAAGCAAAGTAATAACAGACAGATAAATCGTAAATTAACAGTCCAAGCAAGGAACCGAAACCTCTGAAAAATAGTGCGGTGAGATGTTCGTCGTTACTAGATCCTCGTCTATCGTCCTGACATTATCTTACTGCCCATACGGGAAAAGTTGTTCGCACGTGGGGTCTTCCAAGGTAGTGTAGAAAGTGACCAAGTTCGTCTTGATCGCGGCCTCGAGTTCCGGGGACGGATCGGGGTACAGCTCAGCAGTCAAGTTGACCTGTCTCTGGTACGCATAACACGTCTGAGCAGAATCAGCAACAGGGAAACACAGGCGCGTCGAGCAAGCGAGACGGAACGTACGTCTCCGGGGTCATCTGGATTCACCACGTAGTTGCCCGCACCATCGTTGCGACCCGGCAGCACACCGACCAAGTCGAATATATTGTCAAACATGACGCCAACCTGGTCAAAGCCGTATGGGCCCTGACGGCGATAGAACCCGTCAGGGTACTTGTGATCCTGGAAGAAACTCCTCGCGTTGTCCAACGTGGCGTTGAGGGTCGTATTCTCAGTCTGATCGCTCACGAAAAAGGCGAGGGGAAAGGTCGTTTCTGCATATGCTGTTAGATAGCGGGGAGTATCGAACCAAAATGTCGGGTTGCGCGCGATGGAGTCGTTGATGCGGAGAGACTTTTGCAGGGATGCGGATTCGACGGTGATGAAGCCATCTCCGACAAGGTTGGCCGCATAGATTAGCTACCAAATGGGTCAGCAGGTGAGATAGGTACGGTACGGATGTTAACCTGTGCTTACTTGATCGAACAAGGTCTCATTGAAACTGTAGTTGTTCCCGAAATAATAGTCTCCACGAGTGGTGCTAGCATCACCTAGAGTTGGTAAGCGCAGTGTTGGTCATGAAAGATGCGTGAAGGTTACCTTCAAAGTTGGAGTGGATATTGAGCCCGGGAGTGAGTTCATCGTCTGCAGTAGTATTTGCACCAATGCTCATTAAATTTGTCAAATGGTTCCCGTCAACAACGAACGCCTATTTCATTTCGAAATACCATTCATCAGTTAGCGAGAAAATGATAAGAGGGAGTGACATGCCCCGTAAGTGACGAATGCAGCCAGGTCATATCCCATGTTGAAACCTGTAAATTTCATATTAAGCTTCGAGAAAGATACCGAAACCATGATCTCCGTACCTTCTTGGACAGCAGTGATGATATCACCGGGAGTAGTTACGCCGCTACGGTTGATGTACTTTGCAAAATAGTCATGTTGGTTATGGGTAAATCGCGCTGCCAGGATGAATCACTCACCCCATGAGAGGCGAGGGTATTCAAACCAGGGCATGGTCCACGAATGTCACCTGGTTGGTCAGGTATGTATGGGTGGGCCGCATCATACACCAGCTTTGCGGAAGTGTCGTTGATAGGAGGCGGGAGTGGCTGAGCACCCGGCGTACTGCTAAAGGATCGGGCTACAACCTGGACCTCTTGTGAAGACAACCCTGCGAGGGAACGATATTCTGGGAAGTTTGCAAGGTGCGGGAATGCCAGTGTATATGGGACGAGCGCAATTATCACCCCAAGAGTCTGGAGCTTCATCCTAAACATAAACAGGGTTGAGGGAAACAGGTCTGGTTTTTAAAGAGGTGGGGCAGACCGACCACAGTGGCCTTATATAATATGAGAAAATCGGTCGCACACGCCATGCTGTCTCCTGCGAGGCTACGTGAAGAGCTTCTGATACACCGCGCCGGTCAAATGTTTTCACCTCGATACGGACCACCGGCGGTGCAGCTGCGATGATGGCGCCAGCCATCTCGCAGCAATTACATATCGATACAATGCCATTTCGGTCACGTTCGGGTAAGAGTGCTACCTCTGTTCCACATCCCTGGTAAGGCGTCTATCAAGATTTTCTATTAGTGCCACCTCTTGTCAATAATAATGATTGCGACAAGGAACAGAACCCACTTGTGAACGATCTTCCCATGACACAGCAACTATAGCGCAGCTGGTAAGCTACATACATACCCAACCACCGCAGCTCGAACTTGGTTATAGCAACACGTTCTCACATTCAGGTTCTAGCCGCAGCTTCTTGAGGAGGACATACATAACCGTATTCAGGCTCGCGTAGTGATGCGATGCATATGCCAGTGCTATTCAACACCCAGATACTCTTGGTACTCTCTGGCCGTAACACGGCCACAATGACCGCAAAGGAAGTTGCACACTGCGATGATACAGGAGTGAGGAACTTGCCCACCAGGTGGGAACGCCGCATGTGGTGTAACGATGGAATAAATTTACCTGAGAAAGCGCGACATAGGGACTAGGTCACGCGCATCTGGGCGAAGCATGGCTAAGGCTCAGCCAAGATGAAGTTCGAGAGTGAGTCGTTTGCAGCTTTTGCGTACTACCCGCGCATGATGCCGTATGTACCTGTTTTGTGAGCTTGTAAGGTACAATCATCTTATTACCACAACCGAACGCACTGCTTACCGTGTATTGTGACAGTGCGGGGTGTCCGCAGCACAAACCTACAGTCGGGGATGGTCACGAATGCTGCTCCATTGAATGACAACGTGATACACTGAGAAAAAGGAATGTACTTTTCAACTCTAAGACTGGATTAGAGCAGTAGGAGAAGTTGTGATTGGTAGTATTTATGCTGAGGCTTTTGAGTTGTCTAGATGTTCCAATGATATGTAGTCAGGTGACCAGACGGTCTTTGAATGTTTCTTGACTTCCTGAAGTTTGTGGATACTCATGTGTTAGTGCTTGGGGATAATACTGTAGGACATTGCAAAGCTGCCGAGTGCTGTCGAGCATTGCAAGACATAAATAATAGCCCCATGCAGTCAGCAACGTGCGCGCAACCAACGGGTCAATTATGCCCATGCACAGCGTCGCGTCAAGGAACCGGATCATTAATTGTGAAATAACATACTGGTACAAATATATAGGGTCTGACTAGATGCGACGCACAAACCTACCGGATATCTATGGTTTGGTAGATATCTTTCTCGACAGGCTCCTCATGCGCTCTGCATTGAGCTTCCGCCGTGCGACATCACTTTCTACCGTCTGGCTGTTTTTCATGACACCTGCGTTGGCCCTAGGTGCAACAGTGTAATTGCCGAATTCCCGCTGTGGAATCATGACAGCGTTCTTTCGGATGCGGTTCTTCTCGCCCTCCTTGGCACGGGCGAGAATGGCGGTGAGACGCTCATTAGCGCGTTCAGTGTTGTCGTCCTCGGCGATGGGAACTACACGGTCGCGATAGGAGGCACTACGTTTGATGATGGGACGAGACCAGGCGGAAACGAGATCATTGGCGATGCGCTGCATGTCGGGGTGTACACGTTTGCACTTGGTGTAAAACAGGATGATGCGACCCAGGCCAGACTCTTTGAGGACGGCACTATCGATGAACTCCATTTTCTTTAAAATCGGGAAAAAGTCACGCTGAATATTTAAAGCGGGCAAAGAACGGTCTGGGAGAGGCTCGAGCCACCTTCGGACACCTTCGAGAAGGTTGTTGTCCATAATGGACTGTGAGAGGGACTGCCTATGTAGGGAATGATTAGCAGACGGATAAAGAGAGGAGGGGGGGGAGGCACAACGCACTTGCGAAGAACCTCCATGACTTGAGGAAGGAGTTTGAGTTTGTTTGTCGCGGGCAGCTTCTCGCGGTTCGCCTGTTCGTCGTCGGCTGCGGCACCGAGCATGGCTTCACGAAGACGAGAGACCTCTTCGTCTGCGACGCCATCGAGATCCTGGTCCTTTTTGCGTTTCTTTTGCCGTGAACCTTTTTTTGGTTTAAGGATGGCGTCGAACTGCATGTCGAGCCGAAGCTTGTTTGCTAGGGGAAAGGTTGGCACATGGGGAATGGGACGGAAGAGAAGGCGTACCTTTCTCCGGGGGAAGATCGTTCAGGTCTTCCTCGGTGATCTGTTTCCGCTTGCGCTTTTTCTTGGCTTGGTGGCCATCGCGATCATCTGCGCGACGCTGGACTCTGCGTTTCTGTTTCGAGGAACGTTCCTGTTCGTAAGCATCGCTAGACTCGGCTGACGAGGGAGAACCGTCTTGCTCGGGAGCAGGGGCAGGTTTCTGGCGTTGGCGGTGCTGGGGTACGTCTGTGGAAAGATGAGGCTGGGAAGGGAGAGTTGGGGGGCAAAAGACGTGCCTTCCTCTTCAGAGGAGAGTTCTGAGCCATCGCCGAAGATGTCGTGCTCGAGTGTGTGTGCCTGTGAAGGGGTGAGTATGGTCAAGAGAAAGACGGAAGACGGACTGACCGGTGCCATGGCGGTTCGAGGGCAAGGTGGTCGCAAACAAGAACAAAGCGAGGTAGAAGACTAATGACGCTAATAATAAAGACTACACAGTCCCCCGCAGTTCGTACACTAGTTACATAACGGAGGATGTTTTCTTTCCTCGCTATGGACCCCTACGCAGCGGCAGACAGGACACCCTCCCTCACAAATTCCGATACCTCCTCCTTCTCCTCCGAACTACCCTCCCTCGAAGACCGTCCTCTGCCCGCTCTCCCCCACGAACACCCTCCGAGAAACCTTGAGGTCACCCAGGACAGCCGAAAATACGTACTAGAGTTCCCCAGCCAAGTCCGCCCGATCCTCCCTCCCAAGTCCTCCTCCCCCCTCCTCAAGTCCAGGGCATGGCGAAACATGCACCGAAATGCCGTCATGGCACTCCGGAAACCTCGAATCTTTGCCCGGCTACTCCACTTCACTACCTGGGACGATCTCTATGCCCTCTTTGCAACCTGCTCCGGCATGAGGCGTCTTTGGGCCTCCCGTGACGTCAGGGATCTCATTCTCTCTTCCTTCCTCCCATATTACCATGCAGCCTTGCAGCAAAGCCATCCCTCTACACCCCAGACTGTCGATATAACTCTCCATGACCTCCACCTCCTACGTTCGTCCTTCCCTGCTCTTACCATGTGTGCGTTGACCATCCCCCGTTTTAATTCATCCAGTACTCTCCCAGCGAGTCCCCATTCACCAATATCCTATGCACGCACTTGCCTACCTATCGGCGTCCCTCTCTCCTGACTCGGCCAACGACAGCCCACATACATCCATGACCGCTCGACTCGCTACGCTTGCCAGTGCACACTCTCGTTTCGTCCTCTTCTTACAGTCCCTCGTTCACAGCTCCCCTCTTCCGTTACCCATCGATTTTGATCTTCCGCGGAAGCCCTCTCGCTTTCCATCGCCACCCGGCTCTCCGCCTCGTGCCCTCCGCGAGCTCACTTTCCCAGCCCCGCTCTCTTACCTGTCCGATCTATCCGATGTCCAGTCTTCTGATGTCAGCATACACAGTTCCTCGGACCAACGGCATTCCACCAGCGCATCCCGTTCGCGTACCAATACTTCCAGCCCTCTATCGCGGGCCGATCCTACCGCGCAACCCACGATCAAGGCACGCAAGAGGAAGCTCTCAATCTTCAGTACCTCTCATGCTAGGCCCCCGCCGCCATCAGAGCCGCGCTCGCTCAAGTACTATGAAGCCCCTTGGAGGCGTTCCGCCGGTGCGCGGAATGCTCCGAACGCCCCGCCCATGCCTCCGTTCTCCGAAGCCTGGCCCACATCCTACTCCGAAGAAAATATCTCCCGACCCTTTGCGAAGACGCATAAACGTAGTTCCTCTGCCGATACTTCGTGTGCATCCTCAATCAGCGGTAGCTCATCCCCACCCTCCATCCGAAAAGCTCCACACGATGTTCGTGTCCACAGCTCTCCCCACGACCTCTCTTTTGCAACTTCAAGGACCCGTGCTCCTGTCCTCCGCGTCTTTGCCCCATGTAACGCACTCTCTCCTGATGCCATTGGCGCTTGTGAGACACAACTCCAAACCGGAGGACTCTGGCAGTACCTCTCAGCCGGTGACGTCATATGCAACTTTGGTTACGTTCCCTCGACTCCAGAGGGCACACAGTCTCAACTGGATCTTTCTCCCGAAGACCGCTTTACATCTCGAAACACCTGGCTACTCTTTGACGGCAATTCCCTTGTTCCCTTTACTCCTCCAGCACCGCCACCACTCCCTGACTCGCTCATGCTCCCCTCGCCCTTTTATTACACCCACCTCATGTCTTTCAACGTGAATCCTACATTCACGTTTGCACCGCCGGGCGGTGGAGGCATCCCCGAAACGTCGCTTGTAAATACCGCCACACGCGTTCCCAGTCCCCACTCGCCTGGTGGCTGGGCGATGGCAAAAAAGTACATGTGGATAGCGCGCGCGCGCGTCGGGATGGGCTTTATGGACGTCGACGACGGACTCGGCGAGGGCTGGCGGGGCGAATGGGTACTTGAGGCCGAAGGGACACAAGAAGGCAGGCAAACTCTCATCGATTGTATTTCCGGACTGGCGGGTGAGATATTCGTGTGGGAGCTTGTACGAGAAAAGAGTGGTGGGGGGCGTGTCTGGCTTCGGTAAGCAGTTGCTTCAAGTCCGGCGTCCGTGTTTCGCTCACATATATTTATATCCAGACTTATTAGACCTGCAGTTCCACCCAAGGACAACTCTGTGAACCTTGATCGGATTCGCTCTTACTTATCATAAGACGCTTTTAAATTTAGATTGATACATCTTACAATGCAAATACTAACTACCCGACGGACACACATTTCTGACATGTATGTATTGTAACAGTCTAGTTCTCATCTTCTGTCTATTTTTCTCCCGCTTTATCTTTCCACATGTTGTCGCGGACAATTATTTTTACTGTTCCGTAGTAAGGACACCGCATTCCCCGTCCCTCGAGCAAACGAATGGAGTCACCTTTTTTTGCATTCCACGCTTTCGCGGGCTACGCACGACAAATTCGATCATACTAATACATCAGGTAAGCTTGACGATACTAGTGTCCAAGAATTGTGTCAAATTGAATCCCCCTGGAGGCGCTGTTACCACACCCGCTTTCTGGAGGATGCTGAGTAAAGGGAAACGATGTCAGTTGATTCCCATCACCGCAATCGGACTATAAACACGGATACAAAAAAAAAAGCTGTATGACTCACGCGAGAGTGTCAGTGATGACACGAGCCGGAATTTCCGCGCAGTCGCGCGGGTACGCAGCAGCGCGTAGCCATGCCTACGGTCAAAAGTGAGATCGATCAACGCTCATGATCTCCGCTGACGTTTAGCCAGCGATAGACAGTACAATCGCACCTTGACGTCTTCCTCCGGATACCCAAACGTTTGTTGGATGAACGCCACGCTTGGGCCGGCTCGGTGCTCAGGGGAAGCAAACGTGCGGACGTAGCCCGAGAGCGTGTCCAGGAACGTGCGCACGTCGGACGGTGTGGTGCGCGTGGGGTGTGCTGCGATGAGACAGGACGGCCATGGCGTCGGAACTTCGCCGATCTGGCCAACATAAGAAAGGGGGGGTATCCCATGGAGCAATCGTCAGTTCATCTCCGCATACACAGACGGGCGCACGGGGTGGAGCGGCGACCGTCGTCGCCAGGGGCGAGTGTGGGTGGGGCTCAACTTACAAAGCGACACTCCCCCGCGTCCACGAACGGTTTAGTGGTGAATCGTTCCCACATGAAGGCGCCCGTCGACCCGTCGTTTACAGAATTGATCAGGCCCCGGATGTCATGGTTGACTGCGGAACATCAAATACCATATGCATAAGCATAAATGTATGTGGGAATGTACAGCAACCACGTCGCTGACCGTACCTTGGAATCGGAGGTTTTCCGTGGGCCAGCCTTGCTGTAGAGCCATCACATACGCCATCGTTTGGCTACCGCTGCGGTTTTTATTGGAAACGAGGAATTGCAATAGGCACGAGAGTGCAGAATATCAGGGCCAGGGCCAGATGCGATGACATACGGAACCAGAGGAGGCTCACCTGCCATGCCTTGAGATTCCAAGTGTCGTGCCCTGAAGATCAGATATCTGCTTGTACGGAGAGCCTTTGGATCCTGTGATCACAGCCCTGCAATATTCCGACAATGAGCATCAACGCCCCCTCTCCGTCCCAGGGTGGAATGAATGGGATAATGAACGTACCATCTTAGGGAGGAGGTGAAATAGCTCCCGACAAGTTTATATGCCTGAGATCCCTTTGCAATGCCCGCTATCAATGATTCTGTGAGGGCGCTGTACATTCGCGTCGGCGACATGTCACAGGGCATGATCAGAGCCACGGGGATATTATCACGGAAGGGAACAGAGAGCATACATTGCGATGTCGATCTCGTCGCCTGTTAGACGGGAGATCAATTGGCCCGACCCACCTGCCAGCATGCACGTTCATCAATAGTCAAACAGGAAAGGTTGATTCGTACTGGGACATTCTACAAGCGTGAACGTCTTATCTTGGTCGATAGCCGCAAACTGGAGCAAAGGGGAGCTAAAGTGCTCGCGGACTGGCATTCTCGAGAGTCAGTGCCAACGCTTGGACCTGTCACAGAATAAATCACCGTATCCTACCCTTAAAGGCATCGATGCGTTGAAAGCGAAGAAGTCTCTGATCACCTGCAACGGTCTGGAGAGAGCTAAAGTATCTGTCGCCTTGGTGGGGAGTTCACATGGCTGTGTTGCCCATATGACCAGAAGTACGACCGAGTTTTCGGCAAAAACCTTGTTTGCGGCACGAGCCGGTGACCAGTGGTCCAAGTCGCCTCGTGACTTTGCATGTGTTGTTACAAAGTGCGGGCGAGGCAGGAGCGGAACCACAGAGCATACTGTGTTTGGTCACGCGCAGAGTGGCATCGCATCAGCAAATCACGTATTTATGAACAACTGGTGACGCCATCTGTGGCAGGCGATGGGTGTGATGCCGCTCGAACGATGAAGTCAGAAATAGATCGCAGGCGGCGTCGGAATAAGTGGGAGATCGATCATGTGGGATGGACTCTAATACGCAGAATACGTGCAGTGATCGACGATATAAGCGTAGATACAGACCGTGTAAAACGCGATGAAGAGCTTGTTTGCTGGAATGTGCGATTCAGTGCGAAGAGGACGTTTGGGCTGTCTAGCCTGCGCTCGTCTGTCGGTCACCCTCTGCTAGTATCGGGGTCGGTGTGTGGGAGCGCCACATACGGGCAGGGACACACCAACAGTTTCAGTGAGTCCGTGAAAACTCTCGTCAGGAGGCTAGCGCTATCCAGATTGTCACCGGATCGGTTGCGATGTGGCTAGATACAGGTGAAGAGGGAGAGAGACTTCCTGCTCAGTGGAATGGGCTAGATATACTTCCCTCAACATTTCTTAGGTTTAGCTGAAATTAAAACCTAGAAGGAATTATCCTGATAGGCTTTTGCTGTTGGGAACGCCAGGCATGGGTCTAGGCCGGGCCGTGTCCCTTCGGGATCCCGGATACGCTTTGATTTACGCTGTTCATTACACAGCGATGTAAATTTCTCGGGTTAAAAATACTACTTGGGTAGTACCGAGGCCTTGGCTAATTTACCGAAC
>JBBPLP010000119.1:0-49570 GCA_038089875.1 Fistulinella prunicolor
ATGGTAGTGCTGACCAGGTGTGGGACAAAATTTCCATATTAGGCAGGTATGACCGGACAGCACCAAGGAAAACCAACTGCTTTTCCCGGGTAAGATTATTATGGGTGAACCTTGAGGTCGAGTTCACCAGGACTAGTGATAACACAGACGCGTTGGAAGCGTTGAGGGCCGTCAACAAAGCTTGCAAGCAGCAGAAAAAGCTGGAGAACACATTAGCACGGTTGCATGAACTGGCTGAACCCATGGACAACAAGACTCACCAGAGGGAGCTCGAGACGAACTGGACAACTTCCCGGAAGGCAACACAGACACTTGGAGAGAATTGAGGGGCGTCTAGGTTGATGGGAATGTGCTGACGACGTTGTAGAACACGTCAGAGCGCTGACGAAAGGTTAGAACACCTCAGGCACTACTTTTCGGAGGCAATAGTGACCTAAGAGGGGGGGTTTTTTGTCGGAATAGAACCCAGGGACCAGGAGTGCTCACCTGAGCAGGCTCAGAGCAAGCCAGACGAGTCGGACAGCAGAACGGACATTCCAGACTGCGTCTACAGGCTCTTAGGGACGTGCTACAGGTGCTGGGAAGCAGCACAGCGACGAGACGAACGCGACGACTCGAGCTGGAGGTCCAAGAGGCGTTGGGAGACATTGAGGGCGACTGGAGGCCCAAGATTGACAGAGATAACCTCCGCATCGATGGGAGATGTTGCCGGATGATTGACGAAGCGAGGGGCAAGCATGACGAGTCGAAACAACTCGATATGGTACCCGGGTGCTACCCAGGAGAGGGAAAGTAAGCACAAATGGGGCGAGCGAAAGGCAACAGATGACATACCTAATATTTGGAACTCGGCGCCTGGCAGTCTGGCGCCAAGGATGAGAACACTAGCAGGCCGGAAGGTGCGAGGAAGTTCGAACGCATAAGGCGGCTGGTGCATGGATATGGAAGGCGAGTGAAGGTCACTAGCGAGGACTTTGCCACAACATATGTATCCTATTGGTAGTTGAAGGCGTTATTTTACCAAGGACGGCCCCGCAAAAGATATACATGCTCGTTGACACGGTCGACCTTTCATGCCGTATTGGTGTATAAGCTTGGATACTATGAACTGGCGTGATCTTTGTTTCGTTGCCAACGGGAGTACACGTTTGTCACCCAGTAGGAGTACGCGTAGAAGGTTGACCCGGGTCGTGCTAGAAGTGTCTGGTCTCGGCGCTCGGCCCCTGTCTCAGTCCCAGGTCACTATCGTGGCGCAGAGCGTCCCAGTCGATTATATGTATTACTTCGACTACTAGAGAAGTAACGCATCATATGCAAAAAGCTACCTTTGGACGACGCTGAGCGAGATGAATAGAGTGCTGCTTGATCAAGGGGTGTGTTCCTTGTGGGTAATTATAGCCAGGCATCGTCTGGTTGAAGGTGCCTGTTGACCCAAGTAATGAGTACGACGACAGGGGATTTTACTCGCATGACCCACCATCCCTGGAGGTGGCTAGTCTGGTGACAAAGCGTTCAATGTGATTGGTCCATCCGTGTGAGCGTTGTCGTTCGCGACGAGGTCATCATGCGTATCGAAGAGCGCCACTGAGTCCGAGATTTCTCACCGCGTTCCTGATACTCATACTTTAAATTGCCCCATACCAGCGATCAATCTCCCGAGCAGTGAGTCTACCAGCCCATCCGCCATGTTGCGGCTCAACTTCATCGCCGTTGCAGCTGCCTCAGTCTTTGGCCTCGTCCATGCCCAGATTGACCTCACCAACACCTCTACACCTTTCACATGTATCACCGAGTCCAAGGGCGTGCATGTCCCTGGCACGGTTCCTTGTAACCCGTATGAGCCTCTCCAGCAACATCTCGCCTTTGCTGGCTCGACCGGTATGACCGTGAGCTGGAGCACTTATGCCCAGCTTGATCCTGCACAAGTTTGGTACGGGAAATCCCCCAACGCCCTCACGAATGTCGCAACAGGAAATTCGACCACCTATCCTACCTCCCGAGTGTACGACAACCACGTCAAGATCACTGGACTGGAGCCAAACACGAGATACTGGTACCGTGTCTCCAATCAGTTGAGCTCATTCTCCATTTTCGTGTCCGTTTCAGTTACCTCACTACCCACTCTTTTTCAGAAACTGCCCCGGTTGTGCATACAGAACTACCGACAGCTTCACCACTGCTCGTGCACCGGGCGACGATACCCCTTTCACGGTGGCAGTCGCCATTGATCTTGGGTTGATGGGCGCTGACGGCCTCAGCACCAGCGTCGGTCCATACGGAGGCGCAGCAAACCCGCTTGGCCCCAACGACCTCAATACAATCCAGAGTCTCCTCGAGAATAAGGAGTATGGTCTCTCTCTAATATCATCACTCCCCTCGTTCATCCCTCGCACAGCACTTACGACTTTATCGCTCACTGGGGTGATATCGCCTACGCTGATTACTTTATCGAGGAGAGTTGGGAAGGCTACTTTGGCAACAACAGCCTCATCCCTAACATGACGAGCGTCCTCAACGGCTACAATGAGTTGCTCGAGCAGTATTATGACCAGATGACGCCTCTCACTAGCTCCAAGGCTTACATGGTTGCTGCTGGAAACCATGAGGCAAGTCTCTCCCTCCAGTTGCTTTCAAGTCCATCCTGACGCTCCTTATGAACATTCACACAGGCAAACTGCGACGACGGGTAAGCATCGCGTATATGCACTTGTGACTCCAAATTCAGTCTAGCGCACACTCAGTGGAACCACGGATACCGTCCATAACATCACCTACACGGCCTCCATATGCATTCCAGGCCAAACAAACTTTACCGGATACAGTCAGTCCAACTATCGTCTTTCTCTCCACGAGTAATAAATAGTCACCTTCTACCCCCAGTCAACCACTTCAGGATGCCTTCTGACGAATCTGGTGGCCTCGGCAACTTCTGGTATTCTTTCGACTATGGCCTCGCCCACTTCATCGTTCTCAACACCGAAACAGACCTTCCCGTCGGTCTCCAATCGCCCGATGAAGCCGGTGGCCCTGGCGCAGGTGCGGACAGCGGTCCTTTCGGAGCGCCAAACCAGCAGTACAATTGGTTCGAGAGCGATCTTGCCTCTATTGACCGAGAAAAGACGCCATGGGTGGTCGTCGGCATGCATCGCCCGTGGTACGTCGGCGCGAAGAACAAATC
Organism: Fistulinella prunicolor; assembly: GCA_038089875.1. Lineage (NCBI taxonomy): Eukaryota > Fungi > Basidiomycota > Agaricomycetes > Boletales > Boletaceae > Fistulinella > Fistulinella prunicolor. Next base: position 3,179 of record JBBPLP010000119.1, read on the forward strand.
GGAAGATGTTTGCTTGGACTGTCAGCAGGCGTTCGAGCCGTTGATGATCAAGTATGGCGTAGACCTCTACATGCAGGGACACTACCACGTGCGTGTTTCCCCCCAGTGTCTTTTTCACGGGGTGCACTATACTGACCAAAAACTTATTTGTTTTTCCGGTGCTGCTCCGATACCATAGGTCTACGAGCGGAATGCCCCGATCGCTAACTGTATGTATTTATTCCATCCCTACGATAGGAACCCCGTGTCTGAATTCAGAGCCCTCGTTTTACTAATCTCGTTTCCCCAAAAAAGACAGCGTCGACCCTAATGGACTCAACAATCCGAGCGCACCCTGGAACATCATCAACGGCGCCGCAGGCCATTACGACGGTCTCGACACTTTCACCTCGATCCCTTCTTATGCCGTCCAAGCTTGGGACAAGTGAGTTCTCTCGGCGTTCCCCTCCCTTTTTTTCGTTGTCTTCCTCCTCTCCTCTTCCTTTTCGCTGCCTCTCTGGACGAGTGTTTGTCAACGACGACTAACCACGTTTCACGCATCCTCACGCAGTACCTACGGTTGGTCCCGACTCACGTTCCACAATCGGACGCACCTCACGCACGAGTTCGTCGCGAGCGCCAACGGAAGCGTCCTCGATACCGCCACGTTGTACAAGGCTCACGATTTCTCAAAATGAGGGGTGTGGCCTAGGAAAGAATGTGATTTTTTCTTCGAGTTTTTGGGATATATATACGAGCGTCGGACACTATCCTTTTCATCCATCGACTGTAAAAACGACGTTGAACGTCACTACAATGGGAGACACGTTCTTTAATTGTTTATTTTCATGAGTGTCGTGCCAGACCCGGGTGTCGAGAGAACGGTCGACAAGACATGCACATTTCAAGCACTTGACGACGCGGGGTGATGCAGAAGACGATATATACGTGGATGTAATCAACGACAATGATTCTTCCAACAGTCTCGTGAATAGCTTCTCAGTTTACCATTCACACTTGACTTAGTAGCAAAGAAAAAGAAATATGGGCATAGCGGAGGTAGAGGAGGGGGGCGAGGTGGGCATAGGTACATAGACAAGAAGAAAATAGTGGGAGATACTGGCATGTCCAAAAACAGCGTGCACCATCGATCACATCACATTCCATTCATTCAAGCACGGATGGGCCTCACCGACGCCGGCGTCGGACGCCCTTTCGGCCTCGGTCGATTCAATCGTAAACCATCTGAAGGCCTGTACGAGTCCAATAAAACAGCGTTGGAGTTCATATTATATTTTCACTAAAGAGAAGGGCATGTACTCACGTTATGATCGTTCCGTGTGAGACATTCACAGCACTCTGAGCTCCAGCGCCAATCTTCCCAATGGTTACGTTCTCTTTGTTCTCGGCAGCGTTTCGACCAGTGCTTCTCTTCGACCATCCCGGAGCGGCACGCCGCGCCGTCGATCCAACGCGAGGCCGAGACGGAAGCCCAAAGACACGCTCAGGCTTGTCGGGAGAGACGACGCATTGCTTGGATTCCATAGTCATCATCGACGGCAGGTTGGGATTGATGGCGATCTGCTGCAATGCGTTGGAAAGTGGCGAAGGGTAACGAGTTACGGCATTGTCGACAGACGTAGCTAGAGAAGCGGTGACTGTCGCTCGCAGATGCTCAGCGGCGGGGGACGAGGTAAACGACGTCTTGACAGTTCGAGGGTACGGCGAGGGCCGACTATTGACCCGCGATCGCGAACGATGAGGTCGAAGTTCAGATGGAAGGGGACCGAAGTTCTGCAGCGAATGTTCCAGTACCGCGCGCATTCCCGATGGATGACGAGGAGGGTCGAATGCTGGCGAAAGTGTCAATACCGGGGGAAGTATTGCCACGAAACGACTTACATTGAATCGCGTATACCGAAAACGGCGTATCTGACCATGTACGTTTGCTTTCCGTGACCGCGTCCTCAGCTTCGTCCCGGAGGGCATAATATTTCCTGAGCGCTGAAATTCCTTGCTCATCGTCCCATAACGAAAACGAATTAACAGAAGACGTCTCGGGGTCCACGATATACACTGCAGGCGGTTCCGCAGTGTTCGCGGTTGCTTCAGCAAGCTTGACGGTGTCGGATATGGAGCCCAGGGCCGAGAGCTCGGAAGAACTCGTGTGCGACTGCAACGAGGTGAATTCCTCCTCAATGGTCTCGTAAACGGAGGTTCGCGATGCGCGAGCTTGGGATATGCGACGACGGTGGCCCTGACCGCGCGCGTGTGAACGGGCACGATCAAAGGCGGCGTTGGCCAGAGGATGTGTTGCGTTGGAAAGCAAGACATTCAGTTGCGACAAGTCAATGCTTGACAACGAGCCTTCCGAAAACGAGGAGTAACCATCTGAAATAGACAGCGGGGGAGTCTCCGCTCCCGAGCTGGACGTGCAAGTACTTGACCGAGAGCGGCTTGCGTGGGTGGGCCGAGTAAAGACGGGTATCCGGACTGCAGGAAAATGAGCATCGCATTCACGAATCGCCCATAGTACTTACAAGATCCGGAGAGATCCTCTCCATCTGCCGTTAACGCCGTGTTCTCGAGGCTCTGGCGTTCGAGAAGACCATGCTTTGCGCGGATCATGCGCTCATCCCCAAACTTGATCGAGTTCGTAGTAGACGCGATGGATGGCTTCGTTTCGATAACGCGTGATTTCTCGGGCGATTCGTAATCCTCCAGGTGCGCGTTCTTGATGCGACTGAAGACGGTCTCAGGAGGGTTGGCAAGGATATTCTTCCGTCGTTCTACTTGCATAGACGGCGAGGCACCGATCATGGATGTTACGGAACAGCGTCGGACGCGACCACCTCCCAACATCTAGGCGTGTGTTAGATGAAATAATAAGAAATGAAAGAGGGAACCTTACACTAATCATCGTGTCATCCTCCTTGGGTGGGGTATGTACGCTCGGGATGCTGAGGCTGGAGATAGGGCGGTAACGAGGAGGCTTCAAGTTCGCGGCAGCATCACCCGAGTGTTCAAAAAAGTTTGAATCCGTGGAGCAGACCGAATTGCGTTGGCTAGTTTTCTCGAAGAGCGAATCAGTCTTGTGTGATGCATGCTGAGTGTCCATGATCGAATCATATGATGTCCGATTGTCGTGATCCTCAGAGCGGGCTCGTTCTCCACGTAGACTACCAAGGCTCGGGGGAGGTGACGCAGATATAGACACCAATGGTGTGCCGCGCTCATGGGCCGAGTCGAGCATCTTGTCTCCCAAACCAGGCCGGCCGAGGTTCCCTCCCGTGAAGTCGCTGACCACCGATTCGACCGAATTATTTGATCGGTGTCGGCTCCACGAGAAGCGCATGCAATTGGCGTATGACTGTGCGATACTGCTCATGCTGGTGTTCGAGTCACCACGACGATGGTAAGTCGAGTTGCGGTTGAAGAGACTGACGGGGGGACAGACTGACACACCGGATTCGTGTCGCCGGTGGCTGCGGTTGTATGGGTGGATGAGAGATGAGCGGAAGTAGAAGCTAGAGGCGTCGCTATCAACTCTGCGACGGTGCGGTTGTCGCCGGAGGAAAGAAAATGTGTCGTCGACAGAGGACATAGTAAACGAGAAATCGTCTGACGAGGGCCTCTCTCGCAAACTCGGTAGACCGGCAACCGTACCATAATCGAAAGGGTCTGCAGAACCACTGTGGAGAACCTTGCCATACGACGAGACCGAGGCAATGCTGTAAATGGATTCGCGCTTCCGATGTCGCCTATCAGAGGTGGTTGCAGGGACAGGATAGAACCCGGGGCGGCCATCATGGAATTCAAAACCTCGTCGGACCTCCGCAAACGAATCAAACCCTGCGAAGCTCAATGCAGAGGGGTTGCGTTGATGATTAGCCCCAGCGCAGGGACCTTGAACGGGATCGCGGGCCTCGCTCTTGGAGCTGGCAGTAGAGTCGAGTCGAGAACGTTCAGGCGGAGATTCAATTTCGACGGCGTGCGCCAAAATCGACTTCAACAGCGAGCTCTCGTCACAGGCAAACGAGGCCAAGGAGAGAGATCGCGCGATCTCGGGTGGTGGAATGATGTCCGAAAGTGTGAGTGGCGATGTTTCCTTCTTGCTTGACGATTGCTTTCCACCGAATTTGAAGTCGCGATTGAGTTCTCCGTTTGACGGTTGAGAGGCAACAGACGGACCGCCTTGTAAGATTTGAGGCGCGATGATATCGAGTAACTCCTCGTCTGACGCAGTGGTGGCGAAACTGTCCGAGCCGGGCAGTAATGACGGTTCTGCGTTGACGTCGATCGGGAACCCTCTCGGCGACAGCTCTCGTGATTCGTAATCGACAGGGAGGTCGAACGAGTTCTCATTCGCCCGGGACAACTCGTCCTGCAGCGTCTGGGCCTGGGGAGTTGGCGGAAGTTCACCGAAGTCGTATTGCAGGTCAATCTTGGCAGGAGTGCGAAACGCGTTTTCCAACTGTTCAATAAAGCTGCGGCGGTCTGATGCACCGGACTCGTTGAGCCTTTGCAGCTCGCCGGTGAAGTCGAACGATCTCTTGGTGTCATCCTCGGATAAGGTTCCAACCTCCTCGATGTCTGCATGGTGATCATCTTCGTCGATCACCGTCGCTCGGAAGATAGGAATGTCGGTAAGCTTGGGAGATGCGCTCTCAATCGAAGGTAGTGGCATTTCGGGTGGTAACCCGGGGGAAACGAACGAGTAAGCGGGCCGACGGTTAAATGAAAGGGTGTCGTCTCCCTCTTGATCCGAATTCGACAGTATGACTTGCAACTCATCGGGAATGTCGGAGTCGGGATCACTACCATCCTGTTCGGCGATACTGCCCACAGAACCACCCATAGTACCAGCGAGTCCAAGGTTGCGGCGAGCCTCAGGAGCGATGGGTAAACTGTCACTATCAAGTGCTGCGTGAGGGACCAACGAGGACCTCTTGCGCCCGTGGCTTTGAGCCTTCTTGAAAACTGGAGAGGAGGCAAGACTTCCCCTTGACTCGGACTTAGAATGACGAGAGCCGAACGTGAGGTTCGAAGGAGAACGATCGACCGCGCTGATGACGAATGACGAGACCCCCGTGGTGGAAGCGCCTACCACTGTCTTCGATATAGGGAGACGAGTAGTGGCTGGACGAAGTGCTTTGAAGACGGGGGATGGGTCTGAAGCCGGGGCGGGCGTTATCGTTCGCCTGTGGGTTCGCACGGTCGCCATATTGTCCTGAAAGTTCATTCGGATCGTGCTGGGGGATGGTTTCGAGGGAGAAATACTCGCGTTGAGGGTCGACCACGGGGCGATGTTTTGTCCGAGCTGCACACCGGCATTCTTCGAGGAGGTTTGTGCATAAGGTCTGAGCGAAGTCATGGACGGACTCTTGCGACATAATCCTTTGACTGGGCTCTCCGCCGTCAACCTCTTGTTAGGGGAATTGGCGGACGGCTCCAACACGAGAGAGGAACGTTGGTTCATCGGCGTCACGTTGACACTCCCTGGAGTCGCCTCGAGATCAAGTCGGTTGATCAACTGAGCCAGGTCGTTCGTCGCTGCATCCAAAAGAGACATGACTGCATTATCTGGGATGAGATCAGCTACGACTTGGATGTAGATGGTACAAAATTCACCGTCATCGCTTTCGTACAACGGCTGGGGTCGACCCCGACTGAGAGGTTGCTCTGATACTGGCCGAGGACGCACATGCTTCACGGGCGTCTCCGCCGCCGAATGTCTCATTTGTGATTCGTGGTCGTCCACCATGGGTTCTCCAATGATAATGATGGGCGTTGTCGGCGGCTCCTCGTCTTCCTCGCACTCTGACACTGTCCCAGGGAATATCGCCGACAGCGGCATCCTCCTGCGGCTATCCGATGACTTGCGGGTCGATCGTTTCTCCTTCTCCTTCTCCTTCTTGGACCTCTTTTTCTTCTCCTTGACCTCCTCCTTTGCTTTGCTCCTCGTCTCTTTGTCCTTCTTGCGGATTTCCTTCACCGTCTGCAAACCTGCCTCATCCCATCTGACGGAAGCTGCTCTCGAACTGCCCGACGACTCGCGAGACTTGGTGGACATAGGGCGAAGAGAAGAAGTGGTAGACATCGTCGAGCCGGACCGTTCCCGTGCAAGGATCCCGCCGTTCAATAAAGCAGCCGAGTCGGCGGACAAACGATGCGCATTAGCCGCAACAATCGATGACGCTGTCGATCCACTGCGAGACGTAGGCAGCCGCATTGTTGAGGGCAAACCGAGCCCTAGTATACTCGTCTTCTTCTTCCCGAGGGACTTGGAGGGCTCATGCCTGGATGCAACGGGGCTCGCGCTCAACGTGCCCGCCTCAAAGCTACTGCCCGAATAACGAATCGTTTCATTCGTCTTCTCCTTTTCTTTCTCCTTCTCCTTTTTTTTCTTCTTTTTCTTCCCATCGGGGTCCTTGTCTTTAACGGGCGCTGCGGCTGTTGCGGTTGCGATTGCGTCGGGATTAGGCGTGTTTCTGAGTTGAGCCCAACTGCCAATACGGGCGAGGGAACGAACAGAGCGCATAGCCCTGAGGGCAACAGAACCCTTACCGGGCGCTGATGGCGCGATACTAGACGGTGCGAGCACTGCCGATGGAGGAGTGGGAATACGCAAGCACTCCACAGGAGGCTTTGGATGCTCAGCATAGGCCGGACTTGTCAGCAGACAGCCTGAGTCGAGCGAATTGAATCGTGCACGGGTGTCGGCGGGCTTGTCACCGAGCTGAGCAGCTGAGGCAACGGTCAGTACGGCAACTCAATAAACCCAATACGAGGAACTTACAATTCGCGCGATCCTCGTCTTTCCCCTTCTCCTTTTCTTTATCCTTCTCCTTGGAGTCCTTCCTTCCGCGGCCGATACTCCACCATTTCTGATTCTCGTCTACCTTCACCTTCAATGAGTTCTCCTTCTTCCTGCCTTTCTCCTTTGGTTTCGTAACAGGCGGCACATTCGTAACCTCTCCTAACGCTCCCCATTGCATGCCGTCCAACCCCAGTCGCGATTTCTTCTTCTTCACCACCAATATATCCCCAATGTCAGGGTCGTTGGCGGGATCAACATAAATCTCGAATCCGTTGCTTCCATTATTGGCTGACGCGCCTCCGACACGTCGGACAACATCGGAAAAATCTTGCTCGCGCGCTTTCGCCGACGAGGATGAGGATCCGAGCAAACTAAGTTTCGACTTCTTCGGAACGAGGCGCTTCCGCGACGTCTCTCTAGTTGTGGCTGGCTTTGGTGCGATTGGGATGGGCGACGCATCAGAGGCCTCCCATGGCGCGACTTGGCTTGTGTCGTTTGCTGGGTTGGAATCGCATGGAGTGGCTGTTGTCAAGCAGATGGTGGGGATCTGTGGTTTGGATGTGGGTGTAGTAAATGGGGATGGAGACCGTGAGCGAGCAGTATCCGTCGTTGGTCGTGAAAGAAGTTGCAAGGGCATTAGTCGATGATGAGAAAAAATCGTTATATGCAGCAGTAAAGCGTAGAACCGTGTCGATCGTCAATGCGTAATGAAACGCAGGTAAAAAGAATTAGACCGTTAAGATGAGAAATGAGGTGTATGGAACAGTCGTTAGATCTAGGTGTCGTTCGTTATCTTGTGGACGGTCGGTGGTTGAAGGCGAATAAACCTTGTTGGATCAAGAACGTCGGAAAGTTAGCGTAGCGTGATGTCGAAAGCAAATCGTGAGCTGGTATGAACTCGTTTATTTCTTGCGTTAGCAAGCTGAAATGGTGTTTCTGACGAGTCTCTCCGTCAGTAAATGGAGGTAATATTCAATTTGAACACTAATGACTGACCTGGAGCGATAACTTACGGTCCTGAACGACAATGCTTGCGAGGGCGACGACAGCAGGGTCGACGGTGGCAAGCACTTGTGCTCCTTGATCGTTGGGTGCGACGGTGCGAGGAAGAGAAACAGCGTTCGGCTGTTCGGCGGGGTTGAGCATGAATTCGAACATATTTGTCCTTGTAGGCGCAGGTACAAACAACGCGTAAACAAAACGCGTCCAAAAACACTGCACGGGACCACAGCGCTCAGCATTTTATAAATATATATTATTAGTCCTCTTGTTTCAACTACGAAATTACAACACGCTGGTACGCTAAACAACAAAGTTCCGATAAAAGGAGTGTGTAAGTATGTGGGTCACAAACAAGCAGACTAGTTATTAGATGCCGAGACCACTAATAAATACTTCCAGATTTCGTCTACAATTATTCAAATGATAAATCGAAGATTAGTGTCCTGTAAACATCATCAGCATCTGCAGACCTGTAGACGCATCCAGGGAGAGACGCACAATATAATGTCCGCTTGACAGCTGTGCCTTCTGCTGAAAGTGTCGCTGCACGATATCACGAATAGATAGCAATAACTCCAAATAACTCTGCACTGGTTTCCGAGCTGCGTATATGGTAAGATTTGGCCTGCTGCGCGCGCAATATGTACTTACTCAACGACGTCAAAAATGCCTGACGTCCAGTAATTTAGATCTGATAGGAACACTCATGGGATAGGAAATTGAGAGCCACTCACGTAACTCATCGCACCAACGGCTACCCCTCCCTGAACGGTATCAGCACTCGTCTGGTCATCTCTACATGCTGCAAAGGATATGACATCTGCTGAACTCGTATTCTTCCGCTGCGACCGGTTAGTGAGGTGACTCTCTTTCAGCCGCCCATCATGGTGGTACTATGAAAACGAAAGTCAGACATTTTCAGGTGAGAAAACATTTCCGACATACCATAAACGGTAAATCTAGTTCATAAAGGTCTCAGTCACACATTCACAACGAGGTCGAGTGTACGCACCAAGCGTTGTCCCAGAATGGCATGACTGATAACCTATAAGTACAAGGGAGCTCTCAATTCAGAAAATGAACCTTACATCGAAAACAGCCTGAATTATGTGATTTAATGGTAATCCTGACCCCGAAAAACGCGCAGAATCTCACCGTTAGGCGGCACCCAGGCGGAAGTGACTTCACCTTGGTTATACGAATCAGCCAACCATCCTTCCAGTCAAAGAAATTCGCAAACCATAATTTGATGTAGTTCCTAATTCATCGGTAAGTATTTGAAGATCTATTGTTTTCAGACATTCCGACTCACATCGTCGACGATTATTCCTGCTTTCTTGTAATCCACCGGGTATATCACTAAAACGATCCACTTCAGCTGGTAGACTTCGCTGCAGAAGGGAGTTCAACCCACCCTCGTCAAATCCACTTAACTCGTCACCATGAGTATCCGGTATTTGGCCTCCATGGCCTGAATCTAATTGGGCAATAAACTGTACCAATGATCAGTCGCAGTGACAATTTTCCTTACAATGGAAGAATAAAGAATCGTGGGGTTTGGCATCCTTTACAAGCCATTTCATGGCATCGATCATGTTCGCCCGTGTAGGCATCTGTCGAGGGTTCGTAGTCTGATCCATCAGCATGACGATATCCCCTTCTTTGAAGCCCCATTGACCTAAGGAAGCGACGGATCAACACCGTGCCAAGGATGCAAATGAAATAACTTGCGGGTAAGGAACCGCTTGAGGTTCTTGATATCGTTGATGCACCCATGAAGCTCGCGCTTCTGACCTATATAATTGATGCCAATCTGATTCCCAATTCAATTAAACGATCATCCTATACATTGCATTTACAATGTCATTTACTCACACAGAGTGCCTTCTTCCGTCCCGTACACTTCGAGTATTGATGTCCACCGATTGCACGAACTTGGTTCTGCGATGGAGATGGTGTAAAATTGACAATCACAGGTGCGGCAGCATTTCCAGTCGAAAGTCCTCGGCGGCGATATCCATGAGTTGGTTGCTGAGCAATGGTCGAGTGTAATTGGCGAGAACTGATAGCACCCGGAGCTGCTTGTACTTTTCCGGGCCCATGCGAATTCTGAGCAGATACTTGTCGCGATCGGGACGGTGACATCTCGTCCGCATAGTGAACATGACGGGATGTCACCGCTGACACACTGCGCGAACGGTGTCGTGGCTGCCTTTCTGTGCTATGGTGGTGACTCGAATGATGGGGTGCAGCGTGCGATGACACTTTGGGTGGTGGTCTGGGAGGGCCACGGGGAGGATGCTGGCTAATGGTAACTTGGGGAGCGATAGCAGAACGCGGAAATGTATGGTAGGACACACTGGCGAACGGAAAATGAAGAACGCCTCACTTTAAGTCGAAGGTCCCACTTACTGGGTACTGTAAGACACAGCATTCAGCGCCATGTTTCTATGGTAATGAAAATGAATGAGTTACTTTGGAGCAGACCTCCTTGGTGGAGGGGCAGTGGCCAAACCGAGAGGACCGAATGGCGAAACATATGTTGCCGCCGCTTGTCTGTGAATACGATTAAAATCTAGTGGAAGAGAGTGACATCATCCGCGCTCGCCTCATCTGCGGTGGAACACCCGCGCTACTTCGCAAGGTCAGCGACGGTTGTTCGGAGCCAGCCACAATGGACACACCTGGACGTCGATGGAAAGCGTGGACGCGAAGACATGGGCTCTTGAGGTCCATGATTGCCCCGCACATCCCACATCACCGTGTTGATCTGGGTATACGCTTTGTAGCGAGGGAAGCAGGAGAAGAGTGGACACCCTGGCATGACGGGAGCATCATCGGGCGGGGAATCAACCAAGTTGTGAGTCTTTTATAGTGAGGAGTGCCAACTTCGCGGAGAGCTTACGGGGAGCGGGACTGCCAACGGATCCTAGTAGAGAGTGGTCGGACAAGGGAGGCGCTCGGGGCGCTGTATTTCAAGGGCGGCATCGCCTTTATTTGACCGCTGACTCTTATGATGCTGGCATTTCGTTGTCATCCCATGTACTCTCTCCAAAAAAGGTTGTCTTAGCTAATCGAAGGACTACTCGGAACAGAAATCGGTTTCACGGCGCTAGTACACTGCGCAATTCAAGACCTTCGGGCGGCCCGCCGTACAGCCAGCCGCTGCATCAGCGCCCCACCGAGTCATCCGCCGCAAGCTGACTCAGCTCACTGACAGGGTAATTGATTTGGTCTTCATAGGGTGGCATTGACCGGCATACTGCCCCGACTGCGATCGCCGCGAGACTTTTCACCGATTGGCAGCGCACCTCATTGGATGTTTCAACGATCTATTCCCTTTCAGGACGCTATGCGACAGTGATAGACAGAAACCGGATTTTCTTGTTTGATTCCGGCAGATATTCTAGGCAATGCGTGTCACGAGAAGTGCTTTTCCCTAGAGACAGTGCATGAGCTGTCACGGCACTCTAGCAGTGCTCCTGCGACCGCGCTGAGGCTTTTCATTGATCAGGGCGACTGGATGTTTCATGTGCAATTCATCCATCTTTCTGGAATTTTCAAACGTGAGTCACTGACGTCGGACCGCTCTATTAGGGGAGTGCAAGGTCCGACCCCAGACGTTATGGTTCGGTGTGATTGTTCCAGACGGGGTTTTAAAAGTTGTAGTGCGTTCTCTGCACTTCCTTTTTAAACCCCGCATGTTACCAAACTCCGCACGTCAAACAGACATCTAGTGGCGGTGCATACATGTACACATGACCTTTGTACCAGCCACGGACTCGCAAGTTCGAGTTGACAAATATCAGAGGATCCTTATGGTCACCTAGCGTCACTGATCTCTGGGGAGATTGTTTGGCAGTGTTATACGATCACCATTTGCGTCCACGGTGACTCGTTATGTTGGTTGCGTGAATCACGGTGAATGTGCAGAGTCATGAACGTCAGTGGGTAGGAGGCGACTCCCTGCATCATGTCCATTTGTGGTGTCGACACCTTCGGCATCTTGATGATGAATTTATTTTCATACAATAACTAGCTACTAAATTCCGTATTCGCGCGGCGAAATTTCACTCACTGAGGTTGCTCGTACAGTATCCGAGTCATGTACTAGTGGCGATCACATCAAGCTCGTGAATACGCCGCCGCAAACACTGGCGAGGCTTATCGACAACATGAGCGATGATGAATGCGGTGATAACGAATGTGCGATCTTCGCTCGATCATATCTCAAGCTGTTGTCCGCTCAGATGAGACTCTCATCAGGTTACTTTGTTCTCTCGATCGATGGCGGAGGTTTCAGGGGATTCGCATGCCTTCGTATCCTTGCACACCTCATTGAAGAGCTCCGATCTAGCGGGAACGATGAAGATGACCCTCCCCCGAGACCATGCCAAATCTTTGATCTCATCTGCGGCACCTCTACGGGAGGTCTAATCGCCATTCTTCTGGGCCGCTTTGGCTTGAGCTGTGGGGAGGCGATCGCAGTTTACAAAGAAATCGGAGCAACAATGTTTGACGGCGAAACAGACTCTGGAAAGATATGGGGAAAAATTTTAGGAGGGCAATTGTCCTCTGAAGTGTTTGAGAGGCAACTGGAAGATATCATTACAAGGTACACCGGAAGCAAAGATACGCTATTTAGGCCCACCAAGAGCGCCGCCGATACAGTTGCCCATGAGAGCACCAAGGTGAGAGATATCGATTTCTTGAGTTGTGACTCCCGAGCGTGTGACCTTTCATCCGTCGGAATATAACTTGAACAGACTTTCGTCACCGTCGTATCGAAAATAGGGTCTGCAGGCGTCGATGCATATCGTATTCGCTCATATCCACGCCCTTCAGGCGATATTGACCCCGCTCCTTATGGTCACAAATGGACGATATTCGAGAGCGCGCGGGGAACGTGTGCAACTCCACTATATCTTTCGCCGCTCAAGATACAGAACGGTCCTCATGCAACGTACACGTTTCAGGACGCAGGACACTCTGGGTTCAACAATCCCTCCATGGTTGCTATCGAGGAAGCCGAAAAATTATTTCATGACAACGCAAAAATTACACTTGTTAGCTTAGGCACCGGCCTGCGCAACCTAATTGACAGAACACAACGTGCCGGGACCGGAGTGACGAAAGAAGTCAAGGACGAACACGTTGATGATTTTGCGCAACATATCCTTGCGAACGTGGGTGTGCTTGGGGCAAGCATCCGAGATGCGCCTGAGGTTGCAAAGCGAATAGCCAAACAACTCCTCGATGTTGCGACGGACACGGAGATCTCGCACTTGCACGCGCATGAATGGTTCAGGAGACAGTATGGCCGGTATGTCTAATTGAAACCTCGCTCCTTCCTTTTCCTCACGTCTGGTTGCTCTCTGCAGTGATCAACGACGGTACTACCGCTTCAACCCTCCTCAAGGACTAGGCGACATTGCGGTGACGGATTACAGACAAGAGGACAACATTTCGTCCATCACGGATGCTTGGTTAAAATCTCCCAAAGGAAAAGCTGATATACGTGCGGCTGCCGAGAGTATGAAGGTAACGAAAGCTCTCGCTTTCAGTTGCCACCGACCTCCTAACGTCCCTTGGACGACAGGATTACTATCAGCTAAAGCAAGCGAAGAAGTAAGACTTGCCCCGGTTCTCGTAGTATTTAAACTCTGGAATAACATTGACCCATAGCGCTCAGCCAGTGGATATTCTGCGCACGACTGGGGGTACAAGTAAAGGCTTCCGTGATCAAGCGATCATGGGTCCTTACTTTCTACAGCGAGATGCCTTATCGGAACATAGGTTCCCAGGGCAGTGGGGAGTCGAGGAGCGACCAGGATCAGAGCTAGATCCGCTCGAGAGATAGCTGACCAACTTTCATGAAATTACTCTCGTGCGTGAACTGTAAGTTCTGAGTCGTCATTCCATGTTCCTAGCTTGGTATCTTGCGTCCAACAGGCGACCTGAAGTCCTAGAGGAGCACGATAGTTGTCAAATACTAAAATTACCCACTGCCCATAATCAAGCTGCTTACTATTGAGCCCCGGTGACAGCGGTCTTATTGCAATCCTTCTAGGTTGGTTGGGGTTGACGTTGAATTATCTAAGGGCTTGCAATGTGAACCTTTACAGCCTTTTTCCCAGATGTGTTCGAGCAATAGCGTGTTATGATCATTGAGACCTTGGTTGAGACAAGCACAATAAGCAAGGATGCGCCAGTTTTGAAAAATCGACAGCTTTCAAGCCACTATGATAAGCATTAAAAGCGAGTGGTCGTAGACTCGTAGTACACATTTGTCGATGTTCAAAGCGAATTGCCGTCGGATTCGGATGCGCTCCGTGCTAATTGTATGTTGTTCGAGTGGTTTACTTTCGGATCTGATGCATAGCAGCAGTACTATGACAAGTCCCCCAGTGTCCATCATCACAAGTAAAGCCAACGGAGCATTCCTCCAGCCGGGCCAGCCAGCAAGAACTCATCGATTGTCCATGTCCCTAAAGCCAAAAAAATTCTACGGCGAACAGCCATTCGACCCGCAGAGTGGTGACTTACAAATTGTTGGCAGCCTGCAGCTGCATTCCACGACTGTCGCGCCGATCCGATCGGAGTGAGTCATATCGTTCGTTGTACATATGCTAACTTAATATCAGTCTAGAAACAGAGTGCCACAGTGGCTCACGCAGAGATGAGGAACTGAGAGCCTCAGTGCGTCGGATCTAGGTGTATACTTTAGTAAACGAAGGGTGTCGCGTTAAATCGTACCAATGGACGTCTGCGGACACTACCCAATGGATACTATATTCCCCTCCCTACTGGACCTTGTATTGGATATCACTGCACACAGTGTTTTCCGCTCCATTTTCAATATCCTCTAGTTTCTCTTCTCATACTGCTTATAACCTACCATCGAGTACCGGACAGGAATCATCCCGCCAACTTATTATGGTATGGAAGGATGTTGTCAGATAATGATTGTGTGAACTGATTCAAAATGATAACAGGAAACACGCGTACGACACCGCAAGTGGATTGCCTTCGTTTCCCCAACTTCTTGATCGCAAAGGTGTTTGCGGATTTGAGATCAAGGACACCCAAACATGTCGGCGGCCGTGACGACCGAAAGTGGTACGTATGAACTGCTGTTGACGATGCCACACTGATGATTTTAAAGTAATTGAAAGTACAGCACATAGCAACATATCCGCAGTCGCCTTTACAGCCGATGGCCATATTTTCTGCGCGGACGAGGGAGGAGAGATTCGTCGGTGGAGAATTGAAGACGCTCATTACATTGAACCGATGATGAAAGCGAATGGATTCGTCGAGAGCGCTGTCGTCTCTAAAGATGGGCGGTGGCTAGTGACCGGGGACGATGGTCGAAAGGGAATTGTTTGGAATGCACAAACCCACGAAAAAGTGCTTGAAGTAACCGAACATCAACACTTCGTGTACACAGTGGACATCCCAAGCGATTCGACACGATTTGCCTCTGGATCATGTGACAAGACCGTCCGCATCTTCAGTATCACGACTGGTGTTCAACTCATCCCTCCCCTTCAGCACGATCGCGCCGTCGTAGGTCTCAAGTTCTCCCCAAGTGGCAACCGACTCGCCACCGCCACTTATGATGTGTGTGTCCGCGTCTACGATTCCTACACCGGAGACAAGCTGTTCAACGTTCCAATTCGGGTCAAGCATGCTCCAACCACTCCGTTAGCCTGGTCTCCCGGCGGGCAGGAGCTCTTTGTTGTATCACCAGGAAAAATCACTTGCCTTAACACATCCGATAACTGCTGCGCAGAATGGTTGGTCCACAACAATGGCACTCGTTCATCCATCGTAACCAACGGGGAGTTTATAGCATGTTCTGGAGGTCCCTCGGTCTCGCTCTGGGACGCTATTTCCCATCACCAGATTGGTCCGCTTGTTCAACACGCGCCAAGCATTCTCTGCATTTCTCTCTCTCCAGACGAGAAATTTCTTGCGTGCGGACATGGTACCAAAATCTCGGTTCACAGGCTCATGGAGATCCTGCCTGATCTTTATGTACGTGTTTATTCGCTCTTGCCACTATCCCTTTAATCATGCTACTGTCAATTATTCCCGCTCTTCCGTCAAACGCGACCCTCGTCAGGTGCGACACCCTACACCCCTCTCATCTGACCTTGTGTCTCGTCGCCCTCTCGGGAAAAAATGTGTTACAACAATTGAACCCGTTGATGATGGTGCATTCAGCCCTCTGAAACACGACGGTGCTATTACGCAGTGCTCTGCCACGCTGCCACTTAATCCCAATGGGAGCTACGTAAATCTTCTTATCGAACGAAGCAAGGCTCGAGCAATGTCGGGATTGTGGGAGGATGCTCTGGCGGATGCAAATAAGGTACAATCCTGCTTCTCGGACCACATGATTCTGATTATGGGTCTACAGGTGATTCAAACAGACACATCCTGCTACTATGCCTACGAACGCAAATACGTCGCTCTGCATGGCATGGGTCGATACGACGAAGCAATTCAGGCATTTGACAGTATGCTTTCCGTGATTGAACGTTCCAGGAATCCGGAGGTTCATCGTACGTACCACTAGTCTAATTGTGATTCGTGTGTGGTAACGCATTTTATAGAACTACGCACTAAATATGTTTCGTCAGCTCACAAGCGGAAGGCTATTGATGATACCATTCGAAAAATCTTCAAGCACCATGGCCCACTTGTCCTCATTGATGTCACAACTGGTCGTCTCTGTGATAGAAAGACACTACCCGAACTATTCAAATCGGAACTAAAATTCAAGGAGCTCGTTTCTTCCCTGATAGGAGAAATGGACAATGAGCGTATCCGGAAAACAGTCAAGGAGTATTTCGGATACGTCATGCTTTCCCATGTTTGGGGAAATGGGAAAGAAGAAGAGAAAGAGGACGAGCCATCGTTCAAGTCGATTAAAAGCTTGGGGTCCATTTACCGTCTTTCCAACACACCGCTGAACAACAAATTGCGTAATTTCTGTGCCAGAGTCACTGATCTCGGTTATCGGTGGGCTTGGAGTGACACCTGCTGTATTGACAAGTCCGATGATGCGATCCTCAGCCGGTCGCTCAGGTCCATGTACAAATGGTACGAGGCTTCGGATGCGACCCTCGTGTTTCTTGCAGATGTGTCATCAAGCCTTGGCGACCTCCTCCATAGTCTCTGGATGACGCGTGCCTGGACCCTCCAAGAAGCATTTGCCCCCAGACGCATTCTCTTTTATGATCAAAACTGGATGCTGTATCGTGGTATTGTCACTGACAACCACAAGAAACCTGGCGTCGTTCTTCAAGAACTTGCCAATGCTGCTGGTGTCTCCTGTCAAATTTTGGCGTCTTTTCATCCCGATTCTCTCGACGTGCGTGAAAAGCTGCGTTTAGCTTCGACGCGTAATGCTACTATTGAAGAAGACGCCGCATATTCGCTTATTGGTATCTTCAAAAGCGATATTATCCCACGTTATGGTGAAGGAGAAGACGCACTGGGTCATCTCCTGGAAGGGATTGTAGCTCATTCAGGTGATGCTACTGTCCTCGCATGGACCGGGAGTCCATCGTCATACAACTCTTGTCTCCCGTCAACCCTCGCAGTTTATAGTCGAACCCCATACACACCGCCGACCCTCAAAGCAGGTGACATGGAATCACGTACGAACCGTCTATTGACTGGACTATCAAAAGCAAAAGCCATGAGTATTTATCGCCAGATAGTGCATATCACTCCCGTGCGTTTCGCGAACCGTCGCCTTCAACTTCCTTGTATTGTCTTCCGTGTCAGATGGCTCGACCTGATAGACCGGAACAATCATGAGTATCCCTATCGCGCCAAGGTATCAGGGCTTGGCACAGTGGAATTCACGACAGCGCACCGGCTCCCACTGGCTGAGCCCCGGAGGCTTGTGTTCGTGCACCCTTGGATCAGTGACATCCGTGGCCTTCATGACGGTGTCGGGGTAGAGGTGTCGGATTCGGACACAGATATGGGATCAGAGCGGGAGGCAGGCGGTGACCCAGGGATAGATAAATCGGAAACCGGTATTCCGTCTTTGGATATTCTTCCTTCCCCTCCAATGGACGACCATGCTCTAGCGTTTCAGATGATTGCCCATCTTGGGCAGCCTTTCAACGCACTTTTACTCTTACGGCAACCAGGTGGAGAGTACAGGAGGGTCGCAGCGGAAAACGAGATCATCGCCAAGGTATCCGACAACCACATCAAATCAAAGGATATCCGTGTACAAGTTTTGGACATTTTGTGACGCGTTTACTTGCCACTTTCTAGATTCTGATATTGGCACTACGTCATTAGGCGGACTGGTCATCAAACTAGGCACTGTGCTGGTCCGTCATTTTGTTTTTCGTCTTCGCGTTTTCTGTATGCTCTCCGCCGTCACACGTCAACATGTCACGTTTGTATTCTCCTGGAAGTAATACGATGTTCTCATTTCAAATGTATTAGCTGTCAACTTGCTAGCTATATAATAGCCTGATGAGTCAGAGCCAACTTGTGTAGAAGTATCAATGAACAACTTACTCATACTAGTACGCATTCAATGAAATCCCTTCAAGTTTGTGAACTGTCAACATACATATACATTCTCGAGCTCTCTTCCTGTCATTACATAAGGACTCATTGATTTTGAAAGGGTTGCGTTTACGGTGGCCCGGCGGAACTTGCGCCGGTCCACCGTCCAAATCGATACCAGGAAACGTGCGTAACTAAGCATGCAAAGCTGCAGTTTTGAAGGTCTCACCTGTTTCCCTTACGAGTCCCGCTGGCTGGCATGTCAGAGACGTCCAAGCCTGGTACTAGTACGCACTACGTACTGCTGAAGCACCCGCGGCAATGACGCTTAAATTTAGTAGAACCGGCGTAATCGGAAGTAGTAATTCGAAGTAACATACCCGCAGTCACTATGACGTGGTTGCGGATTGAAGGAGAAGATGCACTGGATCATCTGTTAGAAGAGACTAGCCCATTTAAAGTGCGTCGCTGTCTTTGCATCATGGAACCAGGGGTTCACCGTCGCACCGATTCCTGTCTCCTGTCAGGCGACGTCTGACTCAGCCGATGGACTTCGGCCCGATCGAGTATAGCAATAGTTGTGGGCGCTTGTGTGTTCGAGCTACCATGGCAATTCGCAGGCAAGGCTTGCTCGAGTCAACAACATGAGCGACAATGCAAGCGAGAAAAAAGATTGTGCGTTCTTTCCTTCCTCTCCGTTATTTTCCTCTCAAACGGGTCCTTAATCAGCCTACCTTATCCTTTCGATCGACGGTGGAGGTTTCAAAGGATTCGCATGCCTTCTCATCCTTGCGCACCTCATGGCAGAGATCTCTGGCGGGAATGACGAAGATAACCCCCCTCCTAGGCCATGTGAAATCTTTGATCTCATCTGCGGCACCTCTACAGGAGGTCTGATTGCTATTCTTTTGGGTCGCTTCGGCTTGAGCTGTGGGGAAGCGATCGAAGTCTACAGAGAAGTTGGCGCAACAATGTTTGGTGGTGAAACAAATTCTGGGAAGATATGGGGAAATATAGTACGAGGGCAACTATCGTCTGCAATGTTCGAGAGAAAACTAGAAGATCTCGCAGCAAAGTACACGGGAAGCAAAGATACACTGTTCAGGCCCCTCAAGGATGATCCAGATACAGTTGCACATGGGAGCACTAAGGTGCGACATCCTTCTTTTTTGGATTATTGTCACGTAGCAACCTCATTCATTCGGAAAATATAACAGACTTTCGTCACCGTCGTATCGAAAATTGCGTCCGCAGGTGTCGATGCATATCGTATTCGTTCATATCCACGTCCTTTGGATTCCATTGACCCTGCTCCCTACGGACACAAATGGACGGTATGCGAGGGCGCCCGGGGAACGTGCGCAACGCCACTATATCTCTCCCCGCTCATTATTCAGTGCGGCCATGCAACATACACGTTTCAGGATGCAGGATACTCTGGATTCAACAATCCCTCACAGGCTGCTATCGATGAAGCAGAAAAAGTATTCGGTGTCGACGCAATTATCACGCTTGTTAGCTTAGGTACCGGCCTACGGAGCCTAGTTGCCAACAGACCACAGTGTAGCATAGGAACAACGAAAGAGGTCAAGGACGAGCGTGTGGATGATGTTGCACAGCAAATCCTCGCGAACGTAGAGATGCTCGGGGAAAACATTCAAAACGCGCACGAGGTCGCAAAACGGGTCGCAAAACAGTTCCTCGAGGTTACGACTGACACGGAGATCTCGCATTTGCACATGTATGAACAATGTAGAAAACGGTATGGCTGGTTAGAACCCGACTCCTCCCACCGACTGATCACTCATCTGCAGGGATCAGCAACGGAACTACTACCGCTTCAACCCTCCCCAAGGACTAGGTGAAATTGCGCTGACGGACTACAGACAAGAAGCCACAATTTCTTCTGTCACTGATGCTTGGTTGAAATCGCCCGACGGAAAAGCTGCCATATACTCGGCTACCAAGAACATGAAGGTAATACTAGACAAAATTTTCTCGCGATGGCCGCCGCGTTAAAGTCCTGCGGACCACAGGATCACTACTTGCTCAAACAGGCATCAAGCAAGGTTGTCCCCGTCGTTCGTCGCAATAGCTCCGAAAGGGCCTTGAGCCATGACAATCAGCCTGTAGTTTGCCCGCACAGTGCTGATGGTAACAGTGCCTCCCATAACCTAGCGACCGTGAGCTCTTACTTTTAACAAAAAGATGCCCATTTGGTGATACTCACCGCCTTTGCCCAGCCTTACTGGGGCGATGGAGACTCGAGAAGGAGTGATCAGGATATCCGCGTGAGAGAGGGGTCAGTCGGCTCTTGTGCACCGCTTGAGCGGATTCGACCACCCAGGTCGACTCGGAACAAGTTCGCCAGGTTCCGATGGAAAAAGTGCCCCACCCCCTCAATGCGTACATCAGCTATCCGAGTCTCAATAAGTAAGACATTCGATCGAATTTTAAACTTCACATGATGTTAGACCGTTATCAATCAAGCATGCTAAACGATGCCCACTGTTTTTGGTCGAATGCTTAGTGTCTACTAACAGGCGACATGTATTTCTAGATCAGCGATAGCACAATTGTTTGCTGAGTGCTGGAATAATCTGCGATTACTTGGTTTTGCGAGCCATATGGCGAAAGACTTGCGCCGGTCGAACACTGAGTTGGCATTGAACACCGACCATGCCCCTAATCAATGGCTGGGAGAACTTACCAAATGGTAACTCGTGCCCAAAGTATTAACTCGCCAGCGCCTGCCGCCTGGTCATTGGGTAACCATGTGTATGTGTACTGTTGGATGCAGCGTAGAGTTGAGCACCAAACTTGATCTGTCACGTCTTCGAAGAGAGGACATTTAGCGCCAATTCTCGGTTAGTGCAGGTCGTTCATTTCCTCCAGGGAGGACCGTTCGCCTTGAGACGGCCTGGTCACCAGACTCGTCAGTCGTGCGGACACTGCTGTTGGGCTATCTGATCCTTGTGAACCTAGCAGGTTGGTAATCCGACCGCCAGTCACGAGGTGCTATCATGATGGATCTATCGAAGAGTTTTGGGCAACATCTGGATCGTGTAAATCTGGGTCAGTCACAAGATGTGATACTGAAAAGGAGAAATGAAGAGAGAAAAGCTTGAGGGTGCGGTAAATGTCATGGCATGTTGGGACATGCAAACTTGAAGGCCCCACCTCCGAAAATTTCAATTTTCAACGTCAGTGAGCCTCCAACTGGGACTACGGAATCAGTGGTCCAGTACATGACAGAAACGTCAACATCCAACGTCCGCGCGTCGCGTAAATCCCGAACAGCGCAAGATGCCTCGAGGCATCACTCTGTGAATTTAAAATTTCATCATAATAGACAATTAAGTACAAACTATAAAAATGAATCAGAGCATATCGTCACCGTCATGTTTCAGCCAACCGATTCCCTTTCGCACATCAAGCATCCACGAGAAAGTGACGATGCGTATCAGATAGCATCGGGCAAATTTCTCGTCGTAACCTTTTCACATGCTCCTCCGATAGACGACCGCTTCTTGGTATAACCTTGGGCAACGATGTCATTGACTCTGTCCAGCATATCCGTGCTCGATGAAGAAGCCAAAGCGATTGCAAGACTTGTTGGGGACAATGATCCCAGTGAGCAGAAGCCCGTCGTGCTCTCTCGGTGCGTTGCACTGGTAGAACGACCCTTCGGTTGCGGAGAACCAGGAGAACCGGTTCGCCGCTTGGAATCCACTGAAGTGGGGGGGTATGACGGGTACGGTAAGGGGGGTTTTGGCTGACTGATGCGAAGTTTTTTCGCCGTCTTTGTCTTCTTGGACGGCAACGGGAAAAGATCGGGCGACCCGTCTACATGATGCGGAGGCGAGGAACTGATGGCGTTGATGCGGCTTGTGAGAGATGCACTCGAGGACAATGAAGTGAAGAAGAGTGACTTTTCAAGTGGCGGCGACATTAACGACGGCGGGCTGAGAGGTAAGACTGATACGTGTGAATCAGGAGCAGAAGACCGCCTGGAAGCCCCACCAGTGGACAACCTTCTGTAAGATGTCCGGGAACGTCGACGTTGAGGTGCCTTTGTGTAGACGTCAGGATGGTGATCTTCCTCGGTTTCGTCTGCTTTTCGCCCGCCCATTGACTGGTCTTCCTTATATGCCACTTCCTTCGGCAACGCTTTGGATTCCGAGGTGAGCGATGTCAGTTCATCCGGTTTGGTGATCTTGACTCTCCGAGCGGGCGAAGATAACGTGCCTTGCTTGAAACGAGTGATATGCTTTGGGGAAACCGGTGGGGAACGTGCAAGATCTTGCTTATTGTCCTGCTGGCTAAGCAGGCCTAGTGTATCCTCCATGTTGTCAATGTGGAGACCTCCATCTAGAGAGTGGCGCGCGCTGTGGGAACGACTTGGGCCAGCAAGCGCAGTCACTTTTGTTGTCTTCAAGCTGCCAACTCGACGTACTCGACACGTGGGAGTTTTATCAACAAGTTCATCGTTCGGCGCAAGGGCGGTATACCCCTTGCGCAAGCTAGGTAGAGGGTGGGAAGGACGCTTGAGTTTCAAGACGTCAAACATGCTGAGTCGGAATGGCTTTGGTAAATGGGTATCCTGTGCTTTGCGGCTAGATCTGCCTTCGGAGGTGGGGTCCGGTATACACGATGAAATGTGTATCTTTGGCAGAGAGGTATCGTTCGATGACTGGGGTGTCTGCCGTGAGACCACCGGGGATGTGACAAAGAATGGATCTTCCTGTGTGACCACCGTAAACCTCTCGCCATCACTCGAGGGAATGATAGTCTGTATACGGGTCGATTGAGAATAAGGTGGCTGAGTTGCGTCAGGTGCCTGCCACGCAAGCATTCCTTTGGGTACGTATCGTGAACCATGAATGGTAAATTTGCTGGGAGTACTGGCAGCGAAAAGAGACACTTGTTCCATGCTCGGATATCCATGAACGAGCAAGCGGTCTTCAATGTCATTTTCTGGTTGGACGTACGGAGGCCCGGAAAGAAGAGTTGAAGTACGAGAGAAACGACCGCGTTTTTCTCGTAATTTGACCAATACTACAATAGTGATGGCCCCGAGCACGATACCGAGAGTAACGAACAGAGGGATGAGGTAGAGTATATTTAGCTGACGATGGTACGGGAGCTTCGGTAAAACAGCTTGAGGTGATGTCGCCGCTGGGGGTAACGCGGTGATCTGAATTAAAGAAGCGGCAGGAACATCATTCGAGAGAGCGTTGTCCTGAACGCTGGTGGTCGCATCCGGATCGCTATCCGAGGTAGCCGTGGGCAACAGTGTCCAAGTTTGTGTGACTCCTGCTAGCCGTGAAGGGTCATATGAAGCGGTCGGTACCAATGGAGCTACTTGGTTGATTCTGTACCGGTTGACAATACCTAGATGGGCCGAAGTAGGTAAAGTAATCAACCGGAGTAGGAGATCCTGTACCCAGTGGTTGTATATACATCATATTTTCTGACCGAGGGAGAATCGCTATTGTGGATTGTAGTCGGGGCCGAGCACTATGAATTGTACTCGCGATTCCACGCCGAGAGCAGACAAGTCTGCTTCAGGCTTGTCCAATGACAGACCAGCAGCGATGAAGGTGGACCGACGAATAAGATGTGACGATGGGGAATAAGAGGCACTTGCCACACCTGATCGTTTGGTCCTTCGCCAAAAAGTAGTCGGACGAACTACCAAGCTGCGTTAGAAGGATCTATCGATTGGAGAACTAGTGCGCAGACTCACAAAGTGGGGGAGGTGGGCGAGAGAGTTCGCTTCTGTCTGTTGGCGTGGACGAAGAAAAAACACGTCGGGGGATGTCTGCCACGGGAGGTGTATTGACCGGTTCCCTAAAGGTCGATAGAACCGTGAGAGGAGGAGCTGAAGCAGGGCGGTGGGGAGCCTGAGGTGGAGACCTCAACGCCTTATAGGTCCTCCTTGGGGGCGACAGAAACGATGCGTTCAAGTCAGAAATTTCCACAGGAGAACGAGGTTCGTCCTCGTCCGGGTCAACGTTCTCGAGAGTGACCATGACTGGCCGAGTGAGGTCATTTTGACTTCGACGGGCGAAATTAAAACCCAACGGGCTATGTTTTGGATACAATGGGGTAGGCGAGACGAGGACTGTCAGATCCGACATGATCTAAGTTGCTGTCAGTAAGCAACTGTCAAGACTCGACATGGGATGCTGAGAGAGAGTGACGGACGGAGCCAGCCTAGTGACGGCAGCAATAAATAATCCCAATTGTACCGCCACTACCAACAACTTAGTTCTTTGTATCGTAACCAGCTCATGACGGTCTTGTTGCGCTTTGCTCCCTCTCCGACTGGCGCATTACATCTCGGTGGCCTTCGAACAGCCCTCTACAACCATCTTTTTGCGAAGAAATATGGCGGACAGTGGATACTTCGAATCGAAGATACGGATGCCGTGCGCTGTGTTCTCCACTTGTCTACCCCTCAGCTTACACCGTGCATGTGCAGTCGCGATATGTTCCAGAAGCTGTAGACGGCATTAGATCAGCGTTGGATTGGGCTGGGCTCTCCTATGACTTTGGTGAAGTTAGATCCCAACTCGAAGCCTTTCAATCTCTGACGCCCGCATTAAAGGCCCGGGACTGAATGGTCCGCATGCACCATATCATCAAGTACGCGGTTATTGTTGACTCCATTTTTATCTTCACCAACTGTCTGGCAGTCAGAGCGTTTAGACTTGTATCACTCATATGCCCATCGGCTCCTGGAGGTATGCATCATTCCTGCCATCGTGTTTTGCCATTTCAGCTACTCCATAGTCGGGTCACGCATACCGTTGTTTCTGTTCTCCAGACAAACTCGCTGCTACAAGGGAGAGGTTGGCTCGTACAGGATCCAATACTACTTATGACAAGGCTTGCCTTCATCTTACCGAAGAGGAGGCTGCGAGGCGCGTCCGCGCCGGCGAAAAGTCTATCGTCAGGCTCAATGTGTGTCATTTTCTCCGCACTTGCCTATTCTCCCGGGTTTCGAATGTTTGCCTAGGATGACAGGCTCCCTGAACGCATATCTGCCCACGACATCGTATTCGGGGCTTTGCGGGATGCTCATGCTTCTTTGCCAACCGATCCAGTCCTCCTCAAGTCTGATCTATTCCCTACTTATCACCTTGCATCTGTCGTTGATGACCATGAGATGGGCATCTCCCACGTAATCCGAGGAGAGGCAAGTCTCTTCTGCCCATCCAAGCACGCCGCTTTACACGTCATTCCTTAGGAATGGCTTCCATCTTTTCCGTTACATCTTGACTTGTATTCCTGCCTTTCGCTCAAGCCGCCTCAATTTGGACATCTCCCCATATTACTGAACCCTGATGGTTCCAAGATGTCAAAACGCAAGGGCGACGTTGCTGTCCTAGAGTTCATGGTATGCTGTCCGACGACACTTATCTGTCACACTCAACGAGAGCGCTAGAATAGGGGATGGGAACCGGAAGCACTTATCAACTGGCTAGCCTTGGCTGGCTGGGGTCAACCAGCGCGATCCCCTTCGGACTCGGCTTCCACGGCCCGTAGTCCCGAAAGTACGGCTATCCTGACAATGACAGAACTCATCGAGCAGGTGCGTCACGGACATTGTTCTGTTGAACTGACGGAATGAAATGTACGAGAATAGTTTGATCTCGCATCCTTGACGCATCGTCGACAAGTTCTAGAGCCCACCAAACTCGAATATCTTAATAAACATCATCTTATGCGCAGCTGGAAGAGCGACGAAGGAACGCTGTACCACGCACGCAGGATACATGATCTCGTACGAGCTTCTTTCCCGTCTAGGTAATTCACGCAGGTTTCGTTCAAAGCTCTACGTTTTGCTTGACATCTTTCGTCAGTCTCAATGCAACCCCAGAATACATCTCAAAAGTCATTCATGCGTTACAGGTGAGTATTCCTTGGTGCGTGTCTCGACGACGCCACTGGATGTGACGTTCGCGATCCAGGGCCGGATAACCAAGATACAAGACGTGCCCAGCTTGGCTCCCTACTTTTTCGTCGATCCGAATTACTCGACGCCCGAGGCGTTGTTCATGAGGAAGTCAATATCTAGTGATGACTATCGTGAGTTATCACTCACGCCCCCTGCTCCCCGTTGATCAAATTTGCCTGCGAACCTTATTATATTTCAGGTCGTGCTCTAGAGCTCACCATCCGCCACCTCGAGGCTGAGCCAGACGCTCGCAGTGTTTCCAACCTTTCGTCCGTCGTCCACACCGCTTGCGATGCGGCGGGGCTCAAGCAAAAACTCTTCATGACGGCTCTGCGACACGCTTTGACCGCAATGAAGGTTGGTCTCTGTAATTTTTGTCCCAATTCTCTACCTCTTCGTTTACCCTGGTTATCTGCCTCAGACGGGTCCAACGGTCCCCGAGACGATCGACGTGCTCGGACTAGAGCGAACCGTCGTCAGACTCAGGAGTGCCCTCCTTATGAATAGTAGTCACCCAAGTTGACACCTCTCGCTTCCATAGGATGAAAATTTCTTCAATCTAAGCGTGTCCATTCAAGTACATAAAATTGTGACTACGATACACGAAATTAAAAGTGTTCTTTCGACAGACAAGTGGATTCGGACAGCGATAGACCCATGCTCACAGCATCTCCCATCCACCACTGTCGACCGTACTCTCCAACTTCCGTGTGACGGCCGTTGGAATACCATGGTTAAGCCATGTCTTTCGTATCTCATCCCATCGTGGAGTATGGACATACTGCCGCCGTCCCCGTCTGTATTAGAAAAATGCAAAATGGTAACAGTTAGTTACCCTGAGACAGCTGCAGAAAACGGACAGGCGAACGTACCTCATCGAGATATCAACTTCTCCATGTACGTCCAAGTAAGGTGACTGCGTAAACGATCCGTTGTTGGCATAAAGGAAAAGCAGCGAACATCGCTTGACGATGAAATACAACCCTATTGCCCCGCCACACCTGGAGGACCGCGTAGAGGTAATCAGCCCATCACCAACAACGCAGGTAAACAGGATTTTTCGACGTACTCTCGCGTGTGCATATTGCATTCCCCTCGCCCGTTCGCGTCAACATCCATGCAACAATGACTGAGCATACAACACGTCGTACCGCATATCAGACAGATAGCCGCGTCGGTGGGTACGGTGTTGCACCGCGCACATCGCATTACCTTGTCCCTCCCGCTGAACAAGTTGTCGAGCACCATCGGAAGCCGCGCGAGTCGATAGACGGCAGGATAATCCAATACCACGCCGCAATTGAGCTGCGATGCCGCATGGGAATGGCCATAGTGCGCACACCAGCCCGAGAGCGCGTTTTGGAGTGTGTCTTGGTTCGGTAGATCCGACAGCGGGGGAATATGCAACATTGTAAGAAGGCGTCTATATTCGTTGGCGTCCACACCACCACCCGACGACGGGGGTGTCGGGAACGCATTCGGGAGGACGGAACGACAGAGGATGGCTGCACGTCGGAGGAAAGGCAGTGTGAACGCGTACAACAACTTCTCGATCCGAGCTTCACCAAACATCTCAAATACAAGCGTCGCGGTGTGCTCAAACACGGGTGAGTGACGCACGACAGACATGAAGAACATCCGGACGTCGCCAAACAGGTCCGCATGGCTTCGCGACACGACCGGAATGGAACTGCAAGACCGCGCCTTGTTCAAGACGTAGACCATGCCGATGACGGTGCGCGCCAGACACGCATAGTAACACAACACGAGAACATGTTGCAGCATCTCCGGAGCGACGGCTGACGTTTCAACGAGGACCGTAAATGGATCGCGGAGGAGCAAGGGATACGAGTAAGACGTGAGAGACGTCCTGCTCCACTCTGGCAGTAAGCGCTTAATGATGGCCTGCTTCACCGCCTCCTTCCCTCCATCAGGCCGTCCCTCCAGTTCAATCTTCGCCAAAGAGGCCAGACATCCAAGCAGAGACCGGACCATCCGCACTTGTGCCTCCGTCAGGTTGTCCGCGACGTTCCCATTCGCACCCGTCCCGCGTGTCGCCACCTCAATCGAAGCGATCGTGTACCCGACGAGCTCTTCCGGTAAATAAATCCCCGAACCCCTTTCACCCATATCGGGCTCTGGTCTCTCTCGTAAATGACGCGACTGCTGCGAGACGATCTTGGCCACATTGACCACGCTGTCCAACATCTTGAACGTCTCAAAGTTCTCCCCGCGCCGAATCTGCACGGCATAGTTGGGGTCCTGCGCGCTCCAAAAGACAAATTCGCCCGTGCCGTTCCGGAACTGCAGTGAGTCCATCACCGTATCCGGTTTGGACTTGAGGATCGATATCCCCACCGCACGAATCCAGTCGGGAAACGGTATCGTCGTAGCTGGAAGAGTCGATGGCCGAGAGATGGGAAGAATGATGTTGCCTAGGCTCTTGCACAGTGGACAAATGTATTCCTTGCGAAGAATGTTCTCTGGATGATTTCGTGTTGCATGCGAACGATGCCGTTGA
Organism: Fistulinella prunicolor; assembly: GCA_038089875.1. NCBI lineage: Eukaryota > Fungi > Basidiomycota > Agaricomycetes > Boletales > Boletaceae > Fistulinella > Fistulinella prunicolor. The sequence goes on from JBBPLP010000119.1 coordinate 32,015, forward strand.
CGAACGGATGCGTTATAAACTTGGAAACATTCCATGTGCATCATGTGGCCGCACATGGACGTGTGTAAGCCAAAGCGAGTATGTTGAGCGGGGAAGCCATCAAAGTTGGGTCCAAACTGGGTGACGTCCTGGTAGTAGTTTGCATCCACGGACGGGAAGGTCGACGGCGTTAGTGGCTGAGAACGGCGGTCAAGCGAGGGTTGCATTCCCATCAACTCGTTGAGGTATGCACTATGGCTATCGGGATGTTTCCGAAGCAATCGACTGGGCTGGATGAACCCAAGCGTACCCCAAGACTTCGAGTCGTTCAGGTCCTCCTGGCACACGATACACGAACCATATTGCACCAGCTCTTCCGGCGCCTCATCCATCTCTTCGTCGTCATCGTCATCCACATCTTCAAAGTTGATCGCAAAACTCGCTTGTTGTGCCTTCATCTGGGCCATGATCGCCTCCTGACGTGCCTTTGCCGCGCGTTTCTTGATCGTTTCGGCGTCTACTCCAGAGTCGACAACGACGACGACCTTGCGACGCGCCTGTACCTCCTCTGGAACAAACTTGGACATCTCCCCCAAGATCCATCCCACCCGAGCCGTATAAGGCTTGAAGTGTTCTACATGCTCCATCGCACAAACGACCTCTATTAAATTCTTGCCGTCCTCAAAGGTTTTGAGCGCAGAGAGATGGCTAAACACCGACGCACGCTCTACAAGCGCAACCATGACGAGATAGAATGCTTGATCCAGAATTGCCTCCGCAGACGGGGGTGTCGTCCCGGCCGCTTCCGTCAACACGAAAATGTTGTATATCGCATAAAATATCACTTGCAAAAGTGCCTCCGATTCCAAGAGAGACGGCAGTATGGAGAATGGGCCTGTTTCAATGCCAATCGGTTTCGGAACTATCACAGGGTCTGTCTCCCCTGTGGTCTTCTTTAACCGCGCCTTGAGCACCGCTTCGACCTCTTCGCGTCTGTTTCGAGTATAGTGGTAATAGAACGGGTTGACCTCCTCGTACAGTGCATCTTTGAGCTCGTAGGTACCCGTATCGGTGGTCGCTTCCGGCGCACGGAAGTTGGCCACCTGTCTGAGGACGTGTTCGAAACAGATATCGTCCGCCATGCGCTCGGCAACACGCTTCACGAGGTCGGTATATGAACACGGGCCGGCCGCGAGCGCATGAATGATCTCCCGCCGAACGGCAACCGGCAAGGGTAACTTGGTCGCGCTGCCCTTCTCAGTCAAGAGGGTGATGATCACATACAGCACTTCTTCGACCATGCTCGACAACTGAGTGCCTTCGTAGGTAGGATGGATAACCGCCCCACAGAAAAACTGGAGGAGCTTGAAGCGGTCGAGGATGCTCACGATAACCGTGTTCGGGTCGAGAATAATGAGGGATGTTTGGAGAATGAACAGATCTTGATCGTAGCACAACTCGCGAAGCATAAAATCGCGGTAGTGCAACAACTGGCCCCGTATCGGAAATCCGTTGCGCACCCACAGGCCGGAGCGGATCTGTGCAACCATGGCGAGCACTAAAAGACTGGTGAACACCTGACTGAAACCGGGATATTTGAGGCTTACCTCGTAGAGGGAAATCGATCAGTGTGAGAATAGCGTCTTCTGTGGCGATTCCCATGAACAAGTCCCGCACGCTCGCGATACCCACTCGGCTGAGTGATTCTTCCGAAAGAATGTCGACATTTTTCAACAGCTCCGCCAAAAGCCAATGTAGCGAATGGTGGAAGCTGACCCAGCCTTCCAAGACATCAAAATCGACGATCGTGTACTCGACGTCTCCAAAGAGAACATCGTGGAACGCCGGTTTCGAGAACTTGTCCCTGTCGAGCTTGTCGTTTTCCAACGTGCATACCGAAAGGATGTCCTTTACGACTATTGAGATGGCACTGATGAGCTGTGAGGGCGTCGACCAACTGAAGGCCTCCCCATACACCTTGATGACACGCGAAAGAGAGAGCGTGACGTTAAAGACGCTTATCCAAGCGTCCGTCTCGTACTCGACGTGATTCGTGGCAGCGCGTTTGTTCGGATGCACGCACATGAAGAGCTGGCATACTTTGGCAAACTTGCGGATGAAGGAAGAATTCCTAGCGATGAGTTGCTGGACCGGCTCGTTGTGGCAGAGGTATCGAAGGTCGCTAAAGATGGGCATGAAACGCTTGGATTTGAACGGGAAACTATCCACGTCCAGTTCCGTGACCTCGGGTGCGTTTGCGGGGGCATTGAGGATACGTTTTTCGACAATTTGGTTTGTGAAAAAGTTGATGATAATATCGAGTAAACGCGTGACAAGATCGTGGTACCGCACGATATGGCTTGCGACAGATGGGACGGTAAAGAGCTGAAGGGCAAAATATTTGATAGATGTCTCCGCTTCTCTGTCGACAAGAAGATAGGCATCGACGATGCGCGGATACACGGCGGCGAAGTGGCTTCCTAAGGTCGGCGTCAGCTGTTAGAAAAGTCTGATGACGGAGATGTCAAACCTATGGCAATTTTGTGAGGGTGGGATAGTGTAAGGACAGATGCATATATTTCCTTCAAGCTGATCCGCGGTTTCTTCCACAGTCGAGCATGATACAAAAACATCAAGTCGATCCTACACGGACTGGGAACCTCGTTGGAGAGGTCGGGAATGTGGGACGCGGATCCGTAGATATTACTTTCACGGCGTCTTGGAGAAAGTAATTCTGCTGCGATGACCTCGCGGATGATGAGGGCGTCTGTTCCGAGTCTACTGCGGGTGAGGTCAAGCAGCCATTCGATGATGACTACGACAACTTGTTCTCGGAAAGTGTCATATGCACGCCGAATGGTGACGCCTATCTCGATTTTGGAGATAACTTGGGCTATCTCGAGGAGACGAGGAACGTTGGTATTCATGTCGATGATCTCACGACCATGTTCATCGATGGCATGTGCCATTGCAGTTGCTTCTTTGCGATCACGGCTTGTAGTTTCGCAGATGAGCTGAATGACTTCGTCGAATGAATGTTTGTCGTCGTTCCAAACGATGACGGAATATTGGTCCTTCTGCATCGGGTCCCCGGTGGGCTGAAGCCGAAGGTCGGCTTCATTTGGGGGCACGACCGGTTCTTCTGGCGAGCAGTCGAGAGTATCGAGAAGAAAATCCAGGGCGTAGCCGATCGTGCGAGCCATATTATCCTTGAGTTCTGGAGGAAAGGCGGCACGGAATGGGTAATGAGGGACGGGAGGGATGTCTACATCACAAATGGGCCGTGGAAGGACTCTTGGAGTCGCGTCAGGTGCGGAAACAGAGGAGGAATCAAAGGTACGGTCGACGTCGCGAAGAAGAGGGTGGAAAGGGCATTGAATACTGCTACGCCACGCTTCCGCGTCACCACAGTCACAGCAACCACCCGACTGCTGTGCGATGAAGAAACTGACGTTGTGATCCTTGTGGGAGCTGGCACGGAAGCAGCGACTGCAAAGAACGCAGCTCTCGTCGAGTGCACAATCCCTGCGAGAAGACGATGAGAGGTGGGAACGGAGGGTGAGAGAGCGATGCTCACTTGCACCGGAAGCAGCTCTCTCCTTTGGTGAATATGTGACCACAAGGACGACCTGGAACCACGGGGTCTACTGAGCCCGCACCTGCGAAACCAAGTTCTGCTTGAACTTGGCTGAGTGTGGCGTGCATGGGGAGACTGGAGTTGGAGAGGGGAAGGAAGAGATGGGCATATGGACCCCAGAAAGCGTCGTAAAGTTCAGAGAGAATCTCTGCGCGTGTTGCGGGCGTGAAGACGTATTTGCGTGAGCCAGGCATTGTCTCGAGGGCGAAGCGTAGACGAGATAATGGATCGGACGGACGGTCACGGGGGTTCATCGTCGGAGGGAATTTGGAGTTGAAGAAGCCCATGATGCCAGACATGTTTGAGGACGTGCTGCACGATGACGGCGGCGAGAGCAACGCTGAGGGCGGTGATGACTCATGCGATGGCGATAATCGCTCGGGGTTGTGCTCGACGTCGTCCAAATTGGGTCACGTGCATTCTGGGTGGGCAATCGAACGACAGATCGTCATAACAAGCCACGCCATGACATCCCGAACGTCCTTGCACTCGCCCGCTTCCCCATCGTCTCTCTCTCTCCTCGCTGACCCGCCCGTCCGTCTCGTCGATGGCGCCGCAATGGACTATCTCCTCATCGAAGCCGTCAACGCACTCCGGGCATCCTCCGCCGTAGCAGCCGCACGCGCTAAAAGGATCGAGCAGGAAATGGCAGACGCAGGCATCCTCCCTCCCCCTCCACCCGCATCTGCCACGAAACACCAGCAATCCCACCGCGACAGCATCGCGAGCACAACCTCACGCACACAAGCGGGATCCGTAGTGGACGACGAGGAAGACGAAGGCGTGCGGGCACGTTTAGAGGCCATCGGGTACCATGTGGGCGGGAATTTCGTGGAGAGGTGCGACGCGCTGCTAGCATCACCCGACTGTTCTGACTTTCTGTTCAGATTATGTCGCGACAGACCTTTATTCGGTGACTCGCTCGACGCAATCAAGTTTGTCTGCAAAGAACTGTGGGTATCCTGTTGGGACAAGCAAGTAGACAATCTCCGCACGAATCATCGCGTCCGTATCGTGCCTTCTCTACATATTTCACTACTGATTGCTTCTGTGTCTAGGGCGTGTTTGTCTTGCAAGATAACACCTTCAAACCCATCTCACGCATATCTTCATGGCAGGGTCGTCCTGAAGCCCTCAAACGTGCTAGAATAGTACGTATTGTGCGTTGACCACCGCTGACTTCTCTCGTTGACCCTTTGCGTTCAAAGTATGTCGCCCTTCCAGTAGGACTCATCCGCGGTGCTCTTGCTCGCATCGGACTTCACAGCACCGTGACCACAGAAATCACCTCGTTACCTCACTGTATGTCAACGGCGTTCTGTTCGCCATTGTGCCGACATCTCACGCTACACTTACCGCAGGCACGTTCCAAGTTAAACTGCCCAAGAATTCGTAGGCCGACACCCGGTCGCGAGCTCATTTGTAATTCATCGAGACAAAGTACTTATGCTCAACGTAAACGGGCCCACCGTCGATTCTATCCGAGCTTCCCACGCGCGTGCGTTATCGTTGTTGACAAGAGTTGTAACATCCTTCACTAGCTTCACTGGTGTACAGCCAATAGTATAAACAAGGGACTTTTGTGGCATGCGTCCGTACCGTCACAATGCAGTTTTTCAGAAGCATGTTGGCGCCGCACCGAACAGTGGAGATGTGTGGTCAATTTGGCCCTGCCCATAACGAACGGACGTATTACCATAATGCGTTCGTTTGTAATTATACCCAGTTTTTTGTAATGGGTTAGGGTAGACTAATGGGCATTGGACTCACTGGCGCCAGACCACCCGGGGCAGGATCCTAAAAAAATTGGCGTGAGTTGGCGTAGGGCGAGCCAACGTGGACAGCTGGCAGGAGCGACGGTGGTGATGCTGAAGTCAGCCACACGTGTGCGACATCCCAAGTAACCTGTGCAGAATACGAGGTCGAGGATGCCGACGAAGATGATCGACTGGAAGTGGGTCAGTTCCCTCGTTATATAAACGAGGACTTACATGATCAGCACATCGTTCGTGGGGGAGCAAGATAGTTGGTCAGCTCGGACGACCCGAGTGGCACGATAACGGCCGACTCACTTGCTGTATCCACCGCCTCCCCAGAACGTGCCGTGCACCCCCAGAGCGACCCTGTCGTGTTCAACGACAACGCGGGCACATCAACACGACGGCGGCGACTCCATCGCCGCTACATCTGTCTCAGTGTTGACCTCGTCGAGACACGAGCTGCTCACCACGTCCCTCAGTCGTTCCTGTCGACTCCACATCGACTCTAGCTGTCACAAACGGCAACCAATGGCTTTCCCGTCACCACGACAACGCCATCGACTCCATCGATCATTCGAGCGTACCCATCGCACCACCACCCATCGATTCCCTCGCTACACGCGCCTTGTCCGTCCCACATGTTGACTTGCGCCGCATACACACTACGCCTGTCCCGATTAGGACTAGCGGAGAGGGGGGGAGAGAGTGCAGATGACCTTGCTGCTCGCCTCCATCCCCTCGACAGCCTCGCGCTGTGTCTGTCCAACCTGTCGACGACACCGTGCGCACTTCTATTATTATTATTATTTAGGAACATGCGCCAGGCACCTAACGGGGTATTGAATTAGCGCTAGACTGTCCTCGAGGGATTTCTTCACGTCCAAATCGACTCCACGTCGACTTTCAAATCAGCTCCGAATTCCCCTATTCACAAGTGAGTTGTCCGATTCGTTCTCGACTCGTTCTCGACGTTGACGTGACTTCGTCAGCACAGTTCATGCAGGTTACTCTGCGCTACCAGTAATGGTACGCGTTACGCCGTCGTCATGACCTCGTCCAGCATCTCCAACAATCCTCGACCTCTCCACGAGCCTCCTCAACCTTGATCTTGCTGTTCAACATCTCCGTCGTGGCTACTTTGTCAGACTTCCAGAAGAAGCTCAAACGACGGCAACTAAATGACATACCTGGCACGCCCTACTTGTGCAGCGTGATCAAGCTACCTCCCTGCATCTCGCATCAACGGCATGCAATCTGGCGCTCGTCACTTTCCCCACCGTGCGTGCTTGCAAATCTGACTGCGCCAGTCCTCAACGCACTTAGGACTCGTCCACAAGCTCTCCTCCCACATGTACATGCCCCACTGCCCCCTTGTGCACACCTAACCGCACCACCGTTTCCAGCCCTCTCCATGCGCAAGCAGGCCCGTGGCACCTTCTTCAAGCGCATACCCAGCCGCACCGTCATGTTCCACCAACCCCTCTGTGTGCACACACCTGTAGCACCACTCATCTCGTCTCCCCGTCGCATTCGCCGTCACCCCCTTACATTCGCTCTTGCCCCTCGCCTCATTTTCGCCTCATTTTCACCTTCTCTCCCTCGTCTTCACGTTCCCCTCGTCTTCTTCGCTTCCTCCCCCCCGCCTTCGCTTTTGTCACCTCGTCTTCGTGTTCTCCCCCTCACCTTAGCTATTGCCAACCTCGCCTTCGCCCTTGCGCCCTCGCCTTCGCGATCATGCAGGGCCAGCCGTCCCATCGTCACCCGCTCTCTCGCGTTCATGCACAGCGCTGGCTATCCCAGCGCCATCCCCTCTCACATTCACGCACGGCCAACCCCCCTTCATGCCCCCACGCCCCTTCTCTCGTTTATACACAGCCAACCCTACCAGCTCCCTTATCTCATTCGCGCACGGCCGGCAGCCAACCCCACCCCTCTCTCTTGTTTCTCGTTCACGCACGGTCAGTCCTACCAGCCCCCCTTTTCTCACGATCGCTCAAGGCCAGCCATCCGTTTTACCCGCGCCAATTCGGTCACCATATTGCGCCTCACCACTGCGGCCCCACCGACCCGCATCTGCCAGTGAGTTTACTCACGCCGTCCGAGCACTCTTTCCCGTAAAGTTGCGCGCGATGATTTATATTATATAGTATTTGAATACTTTTTTATGAAACCTATGTGAGACTGCATGAGATGGTCGCTGGATGATGATAATGGCCCCGGCCCGGGATGTGCATACCCACCTAAGTTTCGAATTTTGCGGAATAACGGAGCACTCGCCATCTACATAGTATCGCAAAGTTCAACGTCACTTGAACCTTTATGCTATTCGGCAAACTTTGATACATAGTCTGGATGATACATGGTGTGGTTTGGAAAGAATACATGACCGAGAGTAGTTGGAATAATAAAACAAGCAGCACATCAGAGCAATACCGTGCAGATCGTGATCAGCTACAATAGCACAACCTAGCATCATGGCTTTTCCACTGTCACCGGAACAGCTGCCCAGTCTTCCCATTTCATATGTTCAGCATGCGCCGTGGTACCGAACTTTACCTGCCTATCCAGGTATTGCATCATCGGCTCTTCAGTTTCCGGAATCTGCTGAATGAGAACAAGGGTTTGTAGAGCCTTCATGACCTCTGCATGGCCGGCCAAAAACGGATATGTGGAGGCGTCAACACCTGCAGCATATATATGCAGACAAATGTCCGACTTATTTCGCTCTGCCCATGTCACAGAGAGGGGTGCCGGTGGCTGGCCAAGATCGGCCAATATAGTGATGTAAGGAAGAGGCTCATAATCAGCAGAAGTGCTCATTTTTTCTCCACCCAGGTTCTTATGTTGTCGGGTGATGTGATGCAATGCACCCCTAGAATCCCCTGAATGTCGAGTTTTGTCAGAAATGAAGATTTGTGACATCCGCGATGTGGCAGGTCCATTGCCTTTGAAGTAGATTGGTATTGCTTTGTCGACTAGGGGCTGTTGATGGCAACACTGCACCGCACTGGTCCGCTTCCAGTGACGTAACGTCCACTCATCCAAACTGCACAATAATTATCAGATCGATGGATACCAGACACAAAAATTGAGATACGAACGGTAAATCGCCGGGCTCCTCTGACCCGGCAATGTTTGTATCCATGCAGATCCAATGCGAGAAATTCATATACGCATTGCTGAATAATGCACGTGCAAGCTCGTTTCCCTCCCATACTTGAGGTCCAAAGGTGAATGAAAGCCAATCCACAACCCCAATCATATGGCAGTCAAGAAGATGTTCATCCCACCTCGATGGCACTTCGGCGCCTAGCCTATTTTCTCGCGTACGGACAAACAGGTCCTTGGCTAGCAACCATAGCAGCCGACTGGCGAGCTCGCCCCGTTGACCGAGCTCAATCATGCCCGAGTTTACGATCGATAGCAAGGTATCCAAAGCAGTATTTAGCGTCGGGGCGATTTTGTGAAGAAGGGCAGCCGCCATACAGGACAGGAATGGCTCAGATGGGTAGCTTGTGAACCTCCAGATCCGGTCATGCGTCGTCCCGGTACAGATCCGCAAGTGACTTGATACACCACCCTCCAGGTGTCCAACCGAATCCGGGTGTCCGAAAGCGACATCTAGACCAAATCGTTGTCCTAACACTGCTAGCACATGGCTTCTTTCGCTTGGCCGAAAAATGTCTTGTCCTCCACATAACTTTCGCGACGCCACCGAAACTACTTTTTCTGTCCCTTCGAGTGCTAGCTTGAGGGAGTGCCATCTGAGAATGATACAGATTCGTCAGCTTCCGATACAATTGAAGTGGAGCATTTACAAGGGTCGTCCGAAACTTGCAACGTGATCGATCCGAGAGATGGCGTCCATGTCTATTTGCTCAAACCCCACTGCAGTCTGGTCCCATCCAAGTCGAGTGTAAGGTGAGAAAAGCCTCTGACCGTTGACAGAGACACGACCAGACGGATCTGCAAGAGGAATAAATCGGTGATTAAAACAGGGATGTCTATTACGCACACATCTGATTTGGAGGTGAAAAATCCGCAATCCTGGAAGTCGTAGAGGCAAATACAACCCAAATAGCATGATTCTCTGAATGAGAATACTCGTTTATAACTCTGCAAAAAGTATCCACTGGGCGGTATCGAGCATTGCCTTCACCACGTTGCAGCGTTAATGTGTGTGCTTCATCGATCGCAAACACCAACTTCGGCTTGTCGGAACTCCGGCCCAGGTAAGAAAATTGTTTTTCAAGACGTCCAGCCATGAGCTTATAGGAGTCAATGAGACGTGCAGTGAATGAGGGAGCAACATTTTTATTCGGTTGCGCGGGAACGGGGAGCCCTCCCACGGCGTCTACAACCATTTGATCTTCACTCCCGTTGGAACGACGTCTCGGTTCGCAGGAAAAATCAGTATGAATCTATCAAGAAATGTCAGATCGGCACTATATCATAGGAGTAGATGTCATCACCTGCCTGTATTTTTCCGAGACTTGTTCAAAGAAAATCTGCCTGGTATTATGATGAGCAGAGCTATCCATATCACACATCGCGCGAGCCCAATCCATGGTGTTGGTCTTCGTAGCGCGTCCGTTATTATCTTCTGGGAGATATTCGCAAAGTGTATCAAACAGAGCAATGAAGAATGCCAAACAGACTGCCTGGTACGCTCGTATTCCATCAGGAAATGCGGTCAAGATTTGGGATGTGATTTGATCACGCAGGGGGAAGCTTAATTTGTCCCGCTCCTCGCGTAAGTTCATGTAGATTACAATGACATCCTTCGTGCTCAACTGGAATTCGCTCAGCAACCACGGGTAGGCATAAAGATACAATGCACACTTACCTCAGTCAGCATCCTTGACTTGCCAGTCCCTGAGCTCTGGATAATAGAACAGAACTTTGCGTAATGTCGGGGAAGGGTGTTCGATGGAGCCTTGAATAATTTCTCGTTTTGTTTCAAATACTCATAGAAGCCATCAACGGCCGCGCCGCGGTATTTTGCGACAAAGGAGGTTGACAATCTTTGGTATAGATCTAGGGAATAAGTCAACTCGTAGCAATAGACAAAATATGATATGCGAAGGACTGACTGGGATCAACCTCCTGATAAATGTCCGGATTCTGCAAGGATTCCTCCGCTCTAAGAATAGCTGGAGGAATGATAAGAGAGTTGTTAACCGCTGGTCTTGATGGTCCCGGATTGTGGATGCCCACCTAGGTTTCGAATATCGCAGAACGACTTATTATTCCAAGCCGAAACGAGCATTTCTCGCAGTCCCGAGTTAAATAATGCGTCTAATTCTTTCGTTGATAGATGCTTTTTGGTCAAAAGCCCGTCAGATTTGTCGATGATGGCATAGAGGAGTAAGCATGAGGCAGTCGTGTCTTCCAGATCATTGACACCATTTAACCAGTATACGAGAGGGTGCTTCAATACTGCTCTATCGAGTTCCTGGTGTCGAGTTTTGTTCAGAGTATTTGATAGTTGTCTGAGGGAGTCGGACATGTCAGATTAATTGATGGTGAGTCGAACGCGCCAAGGCGAGCCGCAAGTTCTAGTGTACGGTAAAAAAGAGGGGTGTAAATTTACCCGGGCTATTTTACCCCTATAATTTACTGTAATTTACCTGTCATTTTGGCTGATGGGGTTTAGGGGGTGTAAAATAGGGTAAAATAGCTGCCATTGCTCCATGCTCTGTGGCGCAGCCTCCATTCTTGTGGCACCGGATGCAGCGTCAAAGGACATTGAAAATAAATTTTAGTGACTCTACTGCCAGACTCCAGTACATGGACGACACAACTAGAGACAAACTCCAAAGGCTTCGAGCCTACCTTGACCAACTCCCGGAAACCCTTCCAACGCGAACACCAGCTGAATCAGACTATGGCTTCGATTTCTTTGGCTATGAGGATTCGGATGTGGAAACATTGGGCTTGAAGGGGCTGTCAACCGGCAACTTGAGATAAAACTTGGACACTGCCGGGATGGCCACATTGTATTCACAGAAAGGGGTCCAGGATTATCCGAGGTTGTCCTCGCACATTGGCTTACTGAGCTTCCCGGGTTGATTATATTAATCAAATGGCTCGATGACCTCATCACATCTGCACAAAAAACATTTGAGAAGGCAAAACACCCAGTAAGGAACAGTGTACTTATCATATTAGATTGGTGATACTCACCTAACTATGTATCAGTTGCCTGACTCCAAGTCGGAGGCTATCAACTTTGTAATTCCAAGGGAAACCTGCGACTCAGTTGAAATGGATCAGGACAACACTGTGACTGTTAGTACTGCGAAGGTGCAAAAGTTGGACTCAAAAGTCCTTCGTACCTTTGAGGATTCTACATACACAGACTTACCCGAGTCAAATGATAAGCGGGATGGTGGGATCAAGCTTCTCCCATTACTCCTGAACATTTCACGACATTGCCAGAAGAAGACCACGGAATAGGGAGAAAAGGTTGACCATCGCATTCGGTGCATTGGCAGTACTGGATGCAAGAAGACATGGGCATTTCCTCGAAACCGACAACTTACGTGTCCTCGAGCATGCTTCCAAATGCAATTGGCTACCTACAGAACTTTGTGAAGAAGCACTCGAGCACATGTCAAGGAAGGCAGTCATGACCGCACTCCCCCTCAGCCACGACCTTTCGATCCTCCATCCGATGACTCCGATGATTCTGATTCCGAGTCCGAGCCTGAGAAAACTGGAGGCAAAGTGGTACCTGGCATCGATGATGGTGCACGCTGGCTCGACAAGAAGCGGGGATTGCGCGGCGACGCCTTGCATGCCGAGCGCCAGTCCCTAGTCCCTCCTGGTACATCCAATATTGACATTTCATCATCATTCTTCCGTGATATCCTCAGCGATGTATCTAAAACGCGTTCCCAGGCTGCTGGGCCCCAGAAAACACAAACCACGCCTAAAAAGGCCTCGTCTAGCATTATTCCAAAGATTCGGACTGGGAGAGCTGGTGATTTGATCTTTTTTACGCTATTTTACCCCAGCCTATGGTAAATTTCGCTATTTTACCCGGTTAAACAGGGTAAATTACAGTCCTGTTAATTAGCTGTAAATTACGCCAGTTAATTAGAGCTCTGGGTGAGGGAGCGTAAAATACCGGGTTAATTAGGGTGCGATGTCAATTTTACCGTGCACTACCCGCAACTGAGCGAGCGCCCGTGAAGAACACGTGACTTCCGTAGTAAGTGTCACGGTGCCGCCACCTCCTCTTCGATGTCCCAATCGTGGGCTAGTGATAGCGAACAACTTTTTGTTTTATCGCGCGGTGGCGACATCGTCTGTCTTGGAGTACCCACTGGAAAGGAGCTGTCGAGATGGAGCATCCATGCCCACAACTATCCCCAGTGTATCGCTCTCGCATGCAACAGTAAATTCATCGCCGCCTCTAACCAATCCTCTGTCTCATTCTGGGATGCTGCAGTGCACAATGAAATCGGCTCTGTCATCTGGCACACAAACACCATCGACTCCATAGCCATTTCACCCAATCTTGACCTCGTGATGTACGGAAACCAAAAAATCACCCTTCACAACCTCGCTGATATCCTCCCTTCTCACTACCTTGACATCGTAAGTGTAGCTGCATCAACAGCATATCCTCTTCCGCAATTCATTTTGTCGACTGGTACACAGGTTCCCGAGCCAGCCATTGAACCGGAACATTCTGACCGAGAAGAAACTGAACAGGCGGAAACGGCCGAGGTTGAAGAAGCTATCCAATCCCTTCGTGCATTCGTTGGCATTGTGATTTGCATGTCCTTTACATCCAAATATGTTACTGAAAAAACTGATGGCCTCAACGAAACAATCAACACCCTTCGTGAGCGAGACAAGAATTCGAGTTTGTCTATTCCTACCATCCCTCTGCTCTCGTTGAAACCCACTTGTATCAGATGAACGAATAGCGGCGCTCGAGAGAATACTTCAAGAGGCCATGACGCCCCAAGTCGTAGCTACGCGCAAGGAGGCTAGCCTCGGCGAAACCATCAAGACCCTCCGTGAGCGGGACAATAACCTGAGTGTGACAGCCCTCACTGACTCTGGTCCCGTCGGAACTGACTTCCATCAGATGAAAAAAATGCGAATCTCGAGAGAACGGTTCAACAGGCGACTCAATCCGAAAGGGCAGCCATTCGAGAAAGGGATGACCTCAATGAAACAATCAAGAATCTTCATGAACAAGACAGGAACTCCAGTACGCTCACTTCCAGGCACCGTGACTTGCACTTTATCAGTAACCCCGTTCATTAGGCAACAAAATCGCACACCTCGCCGCACAGCTCGTCGACTCACAGCGCAAAACGGACAGCCTCGTCCAGATCGTTCACATCCACGAACGGAGACATGAATGCGAAACCCTGTATGCAGAGGGCCGTATTATCGAGGTTTCAGCCGCTCTTCTAGTGATGTCAGAGCTAACAACCAACAACGGATTGGCTTTCAGGTGAGTTTTTACGCGCAGATTCATAGAGACTATCTAATTCCACTCATTATAATTTATACGTCGGTGTCTCAAGACCCTCGAAAGGTTCGGGGATGAGGCTTCGAACGCAGAGAAGCAGGACGAAGCAATTGCTGCCTACAATAGCGCATTGCGGCTCAGCCCCTCGAATTTGAACACTGTCCTTGTCAAGTGGGCGAACATGCAACTGATTCATGGTACAGCGAGCGAAGCATTGAGTGCCGCTACCTCGGTGGGTTTTCACGTCAGTTTGCATCCATGTGTTGACCTGTTTCGTTGCAGTTTCAGATTCCGAGGTTTGCCATCTATCAAGTAATCTGCAATGTTCTCGAGGAACGCGGTCGCGTCATGGAGGCAATCAAATGTTCCCGACAGATGCAAAGTGAGCCGATGGAGGACAAGATTGGTAACGATGAGCGAACGGAATGGGAACTCGGTACGTAGTTTTTACTGCGATGTGAGATGGGTTACTAATTCTCCCCTAGACTTTCAGGCACGTTGTGTAAAGAAACTGGAAAGCCTGGGCGACAGTGCGACGGACACTCAGAACCATGATGTGGCCATTGCACACTACTCCGACGCACTGACGCTCCATTCGGCTAATTCGACTGATATTCTCCTCAAGCGAAGCAAAGCACGAGCGTCTGCGGGCTCGTGGGAAGAGGCGCTGATAGATGCCGACCAGGTATGATTTTTTTTTTTTTTTCGAATTGCATCGAATAGGCCTCAGCGATCCGTGCCGTATAGGTGATTGGGCTTGACCCAGTGTCCTACGAGGGGTACGAGAGGAAGCATGCTGCACTACAAGGCATGAAACAATACAGTGAAGCATTGAAAGCATTTCAGGCGATGCTCTCGAAGCTCGACGAGTCACCTGATCCGAACATCCGCCGTAACTCTTTTCTTTTCCGTATCATGCAGAAAGACCTCACATTGTTTACAAGACCTTCGTCATCAATATATCGATCCCACTCCCGAAATTGGAGCGATGATTTCGAAGGCTATCAAGAACATGCCACATTTGGTCATTGACACAACTACTGGTCATCTCTGTGAAAAAGCAGAGCTACCAGCAGCTTTCGAACAGTCCCAAAAGTACAACGAGCTGCGGGCTTCGATGACCATTCAGATCGACCATCCACGCGTTCGGAACGAAACAAGGAACTTCTACCGATACGTGATGTTTTCCCACAAGTGGGAAGACTATGGCGAACCCCTGCTTCAGAACTTCAAGGAAATTTCGGTAGAGAAGTTGGAACCAACGTTCCCGAACATCAAGCTGCAGACTCTCTGCAAGATCGCCGGCTCTCTAGGGTACCGGTGGGTGTGGTCGGATACGTGTTGCATTGATAAAGAGAACAAAGCGGTGCTAGAAGAGTCATTGGTCGCCATGTTTAGGTGGTATCGCGGATCATCCCTCACTATCGTCCACCTTCGCGGCGTCTTGTCAAAGTCCCAACAGCGCGGTGACCTTCGGAAGAGCATCTGGAACGGTCGGGCATGGACGTACCAAGAATATGTCGCTGCAAAGATAATCCGGTTCTATACTGAGGATTGGGAGCCATATCTCGGATTAGAGATTTTCAACCATAAGGAGTCACCTGTCGTCCTTGCAGAGATGGAGCAAGATATTCCTTCACAGATGCTTCAGCCAGGCTTGGAGATGATCCGTGAAAAGCTTTATCTGGCTTCTGAGCGGAAAGCGACGCGCGTAGAGGACACTGCGTACTCGTTGTTTAGCATCTTCGATGTCACGATCCAGATCATATATGGAGATGACTATCGTGCAGTTAGCCGACTATTGGAGTGCATCTTGGCACAATCACGGGACGCCACGATTCTCGCTTGGACAGGCCGCGCGGGAAGTTACCATAGCTGCCTACCTCTTGACCTGGAAGTTTACAACGAACTCGTGCCGACGCACATTTCACAACCGATGGAGACGGTGGAGATGGACAAAGTAGTCACGGAACTGCGTTCATCTTTTCCGGAACCTTCCCTGGCAGTGGCGCTGCATGATCAGCCCGCTGGACTTTTACTATCGTTTGCTTCACGTCTGCTGTCACTCCCCGGCATCATTTTCCCCGTCACTAAAACTATTCGTACCAAGGAATTGTCCTCCGGTGAGCATGTTTATTGTGCGACAACCACCATGCTTGGGGACGTCGAGATCAAGACAGCGGACGACCTCTCCAAGATGAAGGTCTTCGTCCTGGTTCATCCTTGGATCAGCACCTTGCTTGACCAGGAGTTTTCGCATAGGGTTTGACGAGACCACGCGTGCGTTGCGGCTCATCGCGCGTCTCAGACAACCATTTGGTGCACTGCTACTGGCCCCTGTGGGGCGAATGCAGTATCGGCGCGTGGCGGCGGATTGTTTGATCGTGGCTCAAATTCGCGAGGGAGTGTCGTTGGCTGAACTAAGGGATGGCGTTCGGACGGTTGACATACGGTAACTGTTGACAGGGGCGGACATTTAATCAAACCCACCGCTCGCTCCAGGTTGATCGCTATAAAAGTAATTCATTCAATAGCCCCTCTGGGCACACCTAGACCGGCGGCGTCACCGGCCGAGTCACAGTGCTGTGAACGTTGTCGCAGTAGAAAACACCTTGAATGTAATACAGATTATGACATAAAGAAACAGCCCAAGGGGGTGTAGCTCAGAGAATATCAGGGATCTTAGTTGCTTGGAATATACCTTCATTGTGGCGAATATGTATTTGGATTCTACCTACTACTGAATGGACGTGACGACAGAAGGAGACCATCACGGGTGCAGCCCCGGTGTTTGCCGTGGTCAAACAAAACAATGTAACTAGAGGCTGCCGCATTATGTAGCAGTCGCTCTCAATCGACTTTATATCCGTCGTCATCACGCCTCAAGCCTCGGGATTGATCCGGCAACTTATCTCTACCCCATCAGCAATCGGTGCAGATGGCCTGGTTGGGCCTTGACACGATCGTCGGATACTAAGGTGAGCTGGGGTTTTTTTCGCACTTTCAGCCCCTGACTCCATCCTTAGGTCACGGTTCAATCTGCTTTCCACGTCGACGCGGGGTTCAATGGGTCATCTAGATTCGTTGGGAAATTTAGTGGATGATGTGGATGGCTTAGGTATGTTTGTCGTCCTGTAATTCTGGCGTCTTTGACAGCTTCTTCAGCTCGTTCCAAACCTCCTCAACGCGTCTCGATCGCCTCGCCGTGTCCGCTTCAGCCTCCAGGCCGTCTAGGTCGTCTGGGATCCGCTCTGGTGAGTCTGCTCGTTCTGGCAGTTCGTGCAGTCGTTCTAATGTGTTCTGCATCTTTTCCAGATGTTTTCCAGCTCGGTCGACGCCTTTCGACATATCCGCATAGTCATTGGTGTTCATCCAGTGACATCCCTGGTGTCTGGCGTCTCCATGGTACGTTGACGCTCTCAATGCGTCCGTCACATCCGTCTTACCAACGCTAGGTTCGACGTTTGAGCTCGCCTACAGTATGCTCTCCCCCTCAAGCTCAACTCTTGGGGCTGCGTCTACTCGCGTAGCGGGTCCGTCAGGTGGTTCAGGTGGTGGTAAGTGGTATGGAGAGTGGATGGGTGTGTCAGGAACGTCTGTGATGTCCCGAGTGGTAAGCTCATCCTGTTTGGTAGGTGTGGTCGTCGGTTGGACTTCTCACGTCCTCGCATATCTGTTCCCCC